>PISX010029663.1:0-19717 GCA_004024625.1 Mellivora capensis
AAAAAAAAAAAAAGATTTTCTCTCTCCCTCTCCCTCTGCCTTTCCCCTTGCTAAAAAAAGAAATTAAAAATTCAAATCAAAACCATAATGAGATTTCACCTTATACTTGTCAGAATGGCTCAAATAAAAAAAGGCTTGGAATGACAAGTGTTGGAAGGGATGTGGACAAAAAAGCTCATGCACTTTGGTAGGAATGCAAATTGGTGCAGCCACTGTAGAAAACAGTATGGAGGGTCCTCAAAAAATTAAACATAGAAATACCACATGATCCAATAATTCCACTACTAGGTATTTACCTAAAGAAAACAAAAACACTAATTCAAAAAGATATATGCACCCCTATGTTTATTGTAGCATTATTTTCAAAAGTCAAGATATGGAAGCAACACAAGTGTCCATCAACATACTGATTCATTTTTATTTGCTAAAACACCATTATACTTCATGGAATAAAATGGTCCCATTTTGATAAATTGCACTGTTTGGTGCAGGATTTTTTCATCTGTTTCACTAAAGAGATTTTGTATGATTTCAATTTTTGTAAGATTATATTCAGATTCCGGTATCAAGGTTAAGCAGACTTCATAAAATGCGTAGGAAGTGTAACCTCTGGTTCTTTTGTTTTTGTTGTTTTAATCTTCTAGAAGTCTGTGTGTAGAATTTGTGTTATTTCTTCATAAATACTTGGAAGAATTCACTTGTGAAATCAACTTGACAGGATGCTTCTTTGTGTAAAATTTTAAATAATGGGTTCAATTTTAAAATATTTAATTATTCAATATTCTATTTATTCTCCTGACAACTTTGACAAATTTTGTTTCTCAAGGTATTCATCCCTTTTATCTAAATTGTCAAACACATTTGTTTAAAGTCATTAAAAATATCCATTATTAATTCTTTTAAATATCAATAGGTCCTAAAGTGATTCTCCATCTCTGTTCCTGATATTGGTAAGTTGATGTTCTCTCTTTCTTAAATTGATCAGGTCTAAGGGGGGGTACCAATTTTATAATTCAAAAAACAAACAAAAACTCCACACTTTGTTTAATTTCACTGCTCCGTGTTTGCTTTCTATTTCATTTATTTCTACTTTTATTTTTATTATTTTGTTCAATCTATATTTTTGCATTCAATGTGCTGTTACTTTTCTAGTTTCTTGAGACGGAAAGTTAGATACTGATTATCACCTTTTTTTTTTTTCCTTTTTTAATATAAGATTTTAAATCTATAAATTGTCTCTAGGGAACTTTCCTCTAGCTATTTTCCAAAAGTTTTCATACGCTGTACTGTTATGTAGTTCATAAGACTTTCTAATTTCCATTGTGATTTTTGTCATCCAACCATGCATTATTGAAAAGTACACTGTTTAATTTCCAAAAGTTGGAGATCTCCTAGTAATCTATGTTTCATTTTATAGTTCAGCAGTGGCTCTGAGCCTATACTCTGTATTATTCAATTATTTGAAATTTTTATTTTTATGAATATTTTATATTACTCTGAAACTTATTAAGATGAGTTTGGGCAGATTATTCAATACATATTTAAAGATAATGTAAATTCTATCATAATTGTACATACTGTTCAATTTGTGCCAATAAAATATTGTGTTGTCCATTTCTATAGTCTTATAATTTATTTTTGTCTATTCTATCAGCTATGCATATTAATGAATTAAACTTTCACATGCTTTGTTTACTTCTTTTTACTTGTCAATCTTTGCTTAGCTTGCTTGCTCACTTTCATTTCTTCCTCCTTCCCTCCTTTCTTTCCTTCCTTCCATCCATCCATCCATCTATTCATCAAACTGCCAATATCCATGGTAATATATATATTTGTAGGAATTTTTCTAGCCTCCAAATCCAGTTTGTCTTATTTTAATATAAGGCCTATCTTCCTTTTGAATAATGTTTTTATGATACATCTTCTCATATCCTTTTATTGTTTGTGTTCTTATATGTAAGGTGTACTTCTAATGAGCAACATAGTTAAGTCTTATTTTTAGAACTTTTAGTTAGAATATTTAATCCTTTTATATTTAGTATAATTATTGGTATTGATAGGTATTATCATACCATTATTGTCTAAATAATCCATTTGTTTTATGATTTTATGTCCTTTTTTACCTTCTTTAGGATCAATTATTCCTTATTACTTTACTTCTCCACTATTCTATACCCCACTATTTCTTTTTTTATGATTGCCATAGTTATTAAAATATACATCCTTGACTATAAATTACTATTTTTTCACTGCTGAGACATGCAAGGACCTTGGAATGGTTTGTCTCAATTTATGCTCAGCTCTATTGACAAAACTGTAAGATACTTAAAATGTGTAACACTATGATTTTATAGACCTATATAAAGAATTATCCCGAGTTAATTATTGTTATTATTATGCATTTAATTATATATACATTATTCAGACCTCAAGACATTAGTATTATTATGTAACACCAATATTCATTTATATTTACTCATATACTTAACTTTCCTTTCTTAATTATTTTTTCCTTTTGATTATTTTCCTTCTGTCAGAAGACCTCTGTTTAGATTTTGATATGTGTCAGTTTTGGCTTAACTATGCTAGCAACAATTCTCTCTGTCCATATTTATCTGAAAACCTGTATTCATCTTAGTTTTTGGAGGATATTTTCTCAGGAGACAGAATTCCTTTCCAGCACTTGGGGTATCATTTCATTTCCTTCTGGTTTTATTGTTCTTTTATTGTTTTTTTTAAGAATGCACTATCAATCTTGTTGCTCATTCAAGGCAACGTTTCTATTACCTTGACTGTTTTTACAGTTTTATTTTTGTTTTTAAATTTAGTCAGTTTTACTATGGTGTGTCTGGGTGTGAGGTGTGGATTGGCTTGTATATAGCCTACTCAAGTTTGGAAGAACTTCTGAATTGGATAGTGGATCTCCTCCTCACTTCTCTGAATATTTTTGTCACTATGTATTCAAATAATTCTGCTTCCTTGTTCTCTCTGCTCTTTTTATGAGATCCAAATAAATGTACATTAGATCTTTTCACTATGTCATACATTTCTCTTAGGCTTTTCTGGATTTCCATTTTTTCTGTGCTTCAGGTACATAATTTCATTAGCTCATTTTGCAGTTTGTTATCCTCTATGCTGCTGTGTCTAATCTGCTATTGACCCCTCTTTAAAGTTCTCAATTTGCTATTTTATTTTTCAGTTCTAAAATTCACATTTATTTTACATAATATAATTTGTTGGTGAAATTCTCAGTATTTTCACCTATTTTCCTCACCTCTTCCTCTACTTATTTTAATACATTAACCATATTTAGTTTAAAGTTCTTGTCTATAATTTCTCATATATTTATCATGTTATTCTTTCCTTTTTTCCCCAGTTTTTAACCCTGTTTTTTTTTAAGATTTTTAAATTTTATTTATTTATTTGACAGAGAGAAATCACAGGTAGGCTGAGAGAGAGAAAGGGAAGCAGGCTCCCCGCCAAGCAGAGAGCCCGATGTGGGGCTCGATCCCAGGACCCTGAGATCATGACCTGAGCCGAAGGCAGAGGCTTAACCCACTGAGCCACTCAGGCACCCAAACCTGTTTTGTTTTGTTTTTAAATTCAAGTAGTTTTGTCTTTTTGCATGCCTAGTAATTTATAATTGAATGTCACCATATGATATTATCATCTGTGCACCTTCAGAAACTGGCAAATAGCCTGTGGGGAAAATTTGCCATGTACAAAGGTCAGATTTCTGCCCATTCCTTCCCACTAGGATCTTAGCCCCACAGGTGTAAATTTCACCTTTATTATACTGTAAGCCTGCCAAAGGCTCTCCTATTTTTATTGTTCCTAATTTCATTCTACACAAGGAAAGTCTGGATTTTCATATCCTTTCCTGATCCCAGCATTGGCCATTACCCTCAGGAAAAAAAAAAAAAAAATTATCATCAGTCTATGAGCTTACTGCCTTTAACTTGCCCTCTGTCCAAAATCTTGTGTCTCCCTAGTCCTGCTTCTACAGTTGCCAGTGCATTTAGACATGTGCATTTAAAAAAATTAATAGACTTTATTTTTAGAGCAATTTTAGGTTTACAGAAAAATTAGGCAGGGAATGTGCAGAGGTCATATGTATATTTTAATCTCCTTTTATTGTTCTCAACAGGTCTACTGCAAGATACTCGATCATACCAACAAGTGAATTTACTTCTTAAGTGGTATTTCTTGAAAGGATCAATATACTAATAAAGGAACATTGACTTGATATCTACATATAAGTCTCTAAGTTGTAAATAATATGTATTTAAATAAAAAGACTGGAAAAATATTTTCAGCCAATATAAAAAAAAGAGTTCATTATACCAAGAGCTCATAGAGGTTGATATTAGAACAATACCTCAATAAGTAGATGGACAAACTTTATAAAAGTTTTAATGTGAAGGCAGCTTTAGTTGATTAACACTTAAGAATTTGTTAAATGACTAATTTATAAAAAAAAAATGAAAATTAGTATTTTTTTGCCCATTAAATCAGTTCAAACTACTTCTAGGTATGAATTCCTAGGTATTAGACCCTGATCCTTAATGCTAGCTGTTAGCTGGATTTTCCTTTAAACTGAAAAATGATGGGGGCTCTTGGGTGGCTCAGCTGGTTAAGGGCCTGACTCTTGATTTTGGCTCAGGTCATGATCTCAGTGTTGTGAGATTGAGGCCTGCTTCGGGTTCTGAGCTGGATGTGGAGCCTGCTCAAGATTCTCTTTCTTCCCTTCCCTTTGCTCCTCCCCTGAACCCCCACTACTAAAAAACAAAACAAAACAAAACAAAAAAACTGAAAAATGATGTCATCAAATCCTGGCACTACCACTGGCCTTACCTTACAAAAATTAACACCATCCTAAAATTCCTGCTGCTTTGCGCCAGCCCACTAGTTTACACTTAAAAATTATTAACTCGGACCAAATCAAGCCTGAATCTGTCAAATCCTTTTCAACTATGATTTGGTTTGCTCACCACCCTCCTCAGTATTTAAGCTATTATCAGAAGAATCCCCTTATGCTTCCCCTTCCCATTCCTGATTGTCTTCCCTTTCTATGCCAAAGTCCTATTATTCCTAATATTAAAGTATATGTGGACTATAATGATATCCACCATTTGTATGATAGCTGTAAAATTGGCAATTTTAAACATCATTAGTGTCAGAGCAAGCTAGTAAGCTATGTTAGAAAATCAGAAAAATATAATGAAAGCAACTAAATGTTCAAAAATAAGAAAATGCTTAGGGAAATTATCAATTGGTATATTTTTATACAATCAACACTTTAGTGCACGTACTATTTTAAATGGCTTACAAAAAATATTTGGAACATCATGGGTAAAATAAATATATAAAAAAAGCAAAGAAAACTTCAAATGTTTAGAGAAAATACAGTCAGAGACACGGTTAACTATAAACATTCATGGGTTTTATAGGGTTTTGGAGAAAAACTAGTCTCTGCTCTTTGAGCTTCCTACCAGGCAAAGAGGAGAGTTGATTATGATACAAGTGTCTGAATGACTCAAACAAACAAACAAACAAACAAAAAAAGGTGACTAGCAGCAATATGGTTTGTCCTGAGAGAAATCTCTGCCTTAGGTAAGTTCCCTCCCACCTACATGAAATATTTTGAAAAAAATATTTTGACCAGCAAACTGCTTTTTCAAAAAAGGTCTATACAAAGTCCCAATATTTAAAACAATAAACTAGATTAAATGGACCTGCTCAGATATAAAAAGATTTTTTTTTGATAAAATTTCCTCAGCAAAGAAAAGTCAGGAAGAACAAAAAGGAAAGACATCACCTTCGAAGTGAAGCCGACTAGGAAAGACACCTGCTCAATCATTTATATCATGAGACTGAGCAAACCACTAACCTCTTTGAATCTCAGTTTCCTTAGCTTTGAAATGTAGTAATCCTTCCTTAAAGGATTATAAAGCTTAAATAAAATGAGAAAAAGTATGTAAAACACCTGGTACATGGAATGTCCTACAAAAATAATGATTTCCTTCCTGCTTCTCTGCTTTTGGTGATTCACATTTCCAACATCTTAAATTGATTTTGTTATTATAACAGATTTATATATTTATTACTTTACAGACAAGGGCTCTTTGGGTGTATGTGTGTGGGAAGGGCCTATTAACTAATTAAAATTAAGATCCTGGTACTTGTGTCAGGTGTGCTGCTAGGCATTGTACTGAGTGATGAGATGATGATACATGTTTTTTTTTTTTTAAAGGACTTTATTTTTCTTAAAATAAACACCCAATGTGGGGCTCAAACTCACAACCCTGAGATTAAGAGTTGCATGCTCTATCAACTGAGCTAGCTGGATGCTCCAGTATATGCTTATGATTACTAATCTCCCTTTATATCTGTGATTACAGTCTCTCTTTCATACATAATGTAAAGGACTTGCATCTTTTTGTGTTGGCTTGCATTTTCTGTAGTTTATCTCTTTCAATGATCTTTGGAAGAGCCAGCATTTACATTTATTTATCATTCTATGTTTTTTCTCATTTATAAATTATTAATCTACCATTTTATTAAGTCTTCTATGCTTTTCTTACACTCATTTGAAAGAATTATTTCTAGCTTCTCCACTTGAATGATTAATTCATATATTTTCATTCTTTCTTGTTTAATATAAAATCATTACATTTAAGCATTAAATTTTCTTCTGAGTATAGATTTGGCAGCATCCCACCAGTTTTAAACCTTCTGTAATTATAGTTATGATTTCATCTTTTATCTGAGTAAAGAGAATCTTTCCTCTTAGATAGGCCAAAGCTGGCAGCTACCCCAGGACCCCCAAATCTGTTATTTCCTTCTTATACAGTAATATAATATTTAGTTGAGCACATGGTCACCAATCTGAAGACTACTATTTCTTAGTCACTCCTGAGGCTAGGTGTTGCTGTGTGACTTAGTTCAACCAGGAGTTGTGATGGAATGGTGAAGTGATGCCAATTTTTACTCTGAAAATGAGTATGCTTTCTTCTCAATGTCTGGAATACAAACACAAAGGAGAGAGGATCTGGTACAGTGTAGAAGCCACAGGTTGGGGTGTGTAGAATAAACAAATAGAAGATGGCTGGGTCCTGGACATCAAGGAGCTACTCTATCTAACCTGATGGCTTATGACAGAATTGTTTGTGAGACAGAGACAAAAACCAACAGAAAACCCCCCAACTTCTATCTCATTCAAAAACTGTTATTTTGAGACTCTGCATCTATGAGAATAATTATAAGTAATGCAGTTAATAATTTTTAGTATCTTTGCATCATTATCAAAGAATAAAGAATGCACAATTTCTGACTGGAAAGTATTGAGATATTTTTTAGGTACCTATTAAGTATTAAGTTTTATAAATCCTGTATTGTTAGTTTTGTAAATATTCCTGTATTTTGTTAGTATTCAAAGATATATGACTATGCGTGTATGTATAAGTTTTGCATATATTTATATATTATTAAATCTATCTCAGTAATCATGTTACCACTTCCCATATTATGCTCTATAAATACTATCTTTTAATAGGTTCACCTCAAAATAAAAAGTTTAATGGTCCCTATATTCCCTGCTTTCTGTCTTTATTGTAGAGGTTAATAACACAGACTCTGGGACCAGGTTATTTGAATCCTAGATCCCCCAGTTTATAGGCAGGCTGTGTGAATTTGGGCAATTTATTTAATCTCACTTTTCTTCAGTTTACATGCTAGTGAAATAGGGAAAATAATAGCACTTATTTCATAAGAGTGTTATAAAGATTGTAAGATGAATATGTATTGAACACTTTGAACAGTGCCTAACAGAGAGTAAGCATTTTTAAAAAGAGCTAGGTATTTGATACATTGCATATAAAAGACTCGGAGAAGTAACAAAGTAATGGAATCTGGTTAATATTGATTATTCTAGCACTTTGCAAACTTGATTGTGGAATACTTTGGTTATAGCCAGGGGAAGAAAATGTGTTTCACGGACCACTGGTTTTGGAAATATTGAACTAGATTATTCAGATCCACTAAATATGGCAAATTCTTCAGCTTACCATGGGGTACATGAATGCAATTTGAAAGGTCTGTAAACCTCTCGAAATTGATATGGGCTTTTGGTATAAATGCATATATACATATTTCTATGGAAAAGATCTACAGAGTTAATCTTATTCTCAAATTCTCCATCTGCATTTTATACTTAACCAAAACATCAAATTAAAAATAGTACAAGTCACTTTCTCCTGTTTTATTGTACTTCTCTTTCTTGTTGACTGTTTTAGGTTTATTTTCTATATTATTGTTAAGCTCTTTTCTTGTCTTTTGTGTTTTTTAAAAATTTTTTTACCATTTATTTTGTAGAACACGTTTAAAAATTCTTTTTTGTTGAAGCACAGTTGACATACAATATTATATTAGTTTCAGGTGTACAACATAGTAATTTGACAGTTATACATATTATAAAATCACCACCACTATGTCTAGTTGCCATTTGTCATCATACAAATTATTGGTTATATTCCCTATGCTGTACTTCACTTCCCTGTGACTTATGTATTTTATTTTATTATTTTTGTTTTACCTTATGAGAAGTTAGATGTTTTATTTTTTCTCTTATTCAGAATATGAAAACACTGGTGGCTTAGCAGTTTGCAATTATGTTGAACCAGGTATTCTTCCCCCCCGCAAATTTTTACTTAAATTTGAACATCTGAATATTAACATATAGTTTATTGTTAGTTTCAGGAGTAGAATTTAGTGATTCATCACTTCATCATTAAGCTTTTTAGAGTATCAATAGATTTTTTTCTTTTAATACAATTTTTAATGTCTTTATATTTTCTTATTTTAACTCATTTCTTTTTTAATGTCTTTAAATTTTCTTATTTTAACTCATTTCTTTACCATTTCATCTGAACATTGTCTCTCTAAATGACTTTCTCCTTCTGTTTTATAAAAAGCA
The DNA here is from genome assembly GCA_004024625.1 of Mellivora capensis. Lineage (NCBI taxonomy): Eukaryota > Metazoa > Chordata > Mammalia > Carnivora > Mustelidae > Mellivora > Mellivora capensis. Next base: position 8,975 of record PISX010029663.1, read on the forward strand.
ATGATTCTTGCATAATTGTATTGAATGCTAATTATTTTCTAATATTTCTTTTTGGATCCCACAGCAAATCATTGTCAGGAAAAAGAAAAAAATAAACTTTTTTTTTTTAAAGTAGGCTCCATGCCAAGCATGGAGTCCAGTGCAGGGCTTGAACTCACAACCCAGAGACCAAGACTTGAGCTGAGATCAAGAGTTGGGACACTGAACTGAATGAGCTACCCAGGTGCCCCAGAAATAAAGTTTTTATACCAGGGTATCCAGATGTTGTTTCCTTTCTAGTTTTCTGAACTATGATACACTCAGATTTGGTCATTATTTATTCTCATTCTTTTTTTTTTTTTTTTGGTAAAGATTTTATTTATTTGAGAGAGTGAGAGAGAGCATGAGCAGGGTGAGCAGGAGTGGAGGGAGAGCAGAAAGCCTAATGAGAGACTGGACAAGGGTCTGGATCCCAGGACTCTGGGATTATGACCTGAGACGAAGGCAGACTTTTGGACAACTGAGCCATCCAGGCACTCCTGTTTTTCTCATTCTTAAACAAGATAATACCTACTCCCACATCAAATGAGTCAGTTTAAATGGTGAGTAAAATTTCTTGTTCCAGCACATTTCCCAACAGTGCTTTTGAGTAACTTTTTCAGATATAAAGCTGATGGAGAGGAAATATATGTATTTTTCACACATTTCTTAATTTTTAGAAGATTTTGCCTACTAATCCTTATTTGAGAGAAAACCCTTTTATACCCACAACTGTTACTCTAATACTTCACACTAATGCAAATATCTTTGTATAAAATATAATCAAAATAACTCAGTGTACTAGGTTGGCATTACTCTGAGACACATACTGGACAATGGCATTAAAAAAATAAAAGTTTATTGGATATATCATTTGCAAGTATCCTCTCCCATTCAGTAGGTTATGTTGTTTTGCTAATGGTTTTCTTTGCTGTGCAAAAACTTTTGTATTTTGAAGTAATTCCAACAGTTTGTATTTGTTTTTGTCTCCCTTGCCTTATGAGACTTATCTAGAAAAATGTTGCTATAGCCAATGTCAGAGACTACTGCCTGTGCTCCCTTCTAGGATATTTATGGTTTCAGATCTCATATTTTTTTTTTTTTTTAAAGATTTTATTTATTTATTTATTTGACAGAGAGAGAGATCACAAGTAGGCAGAGAGGCAGGCAGAGAGAGAGAGGGGGAAGCAGGCTCCCCGCCAAGCAGAGAGCCCGATGTGGGACTCGATCCCAGGACTCTGAGATCATGACCTGAGCCGAAGGCAGCGGCTTAGCCCACTGAGCCACCCAGGCGCCCTCAGATCTCATATTTAAGTCTTGATTCCATTTTGAATATTTTTGTGTACGGTATTAGAAAGTGGTCTAGCTTCATTCTTTTGCATGTTGTTGTCCAGTTTTTCTGGCACCATTTATTGAGGAGACTGTCGTTTCCCCATTATATCTGCTTACCTCCTTTATCACAGATTAATTATCATATAGTCATGGGCTTATTTCTGGGATTTACATTTTGTTCCATTGATCTATGTGTCTATTTTTGTGCCACTACCATACTTTTTTGATTACTACAGCTTTGTAGTGTATCTTTAAATCTAGGATTGTTGATACCTCCAGTTTTGATCTTTCTCAGAATTGCTTTGGCTATCCAGGGTCTTCTATGTTTCCATACAAATTTTAGTATTATTTGTTCTATTCCTGTGAAAGGTGTTATTGGTATTTTGACAGGGATTGGATTGAATCTGTAGATTGCTTTGGGTAGTGTGGACATTTTAACAATAAAAATACCTCTAATCCATGATCATTGAATATATTTCCATTTGTCTGTGTCATCTTTAATTTCTTTCATCAGTGGTTAATATGTAAGATATAGTAAAAACTTATACAACTCAATACCAAACAAATAAAAAACATAATCTGATTTAAAAAATGGAAAGAGGACCTGAATAGACATTTTCCCAAAGACATATAAATGGCTAATAGATACATGACAAGATGATCAACATCACTAATCATCAGATAAATGTAAGTCAAAATCACAGTGAGATATTATCTTACACCAGTTAGAAAGGCTAAAATAAAAATGACAAGGAATAACAAGTGTTGGTGAGGATGTAGAGGAAAAGGAAACCTTATGTACTGTTGGTGGGAATGAAAATTGGTATAGCTCCTGTGGAAAACAGGGAAGAGGTTCCTCAAAAAATTAAAAATAAAATTACCATATTATCCAATAATTCCACTATAGTATATTACCCCTATGTTTATAGCAGAATTATATACAATAGCCAAATTATGGAAGCAACTTAAGTGTCTGTCAGTAAACAAATGGATAAAGAAGTCACTGCGCGCATGTGCGCACACACACACACACACACACAAATGTTACATAGCCATTAAAAAAACACGAGATCGTGCCATTTGAGACGACATGGATGGAGCTACAGGATATTATACTAAATGAAAGAAGTCAGAGTGAGAAAGACAAATAACATATGATTCCATTCATATGTGGAATTTTTTTTAAAAAGATTTTAATGTATTCATTTGAGAAAGAGAGAGAGAGAGAATGTGAGCAGTGAGGAGGAGCAGAGGGAGAAGCAAACCCCGCTGAGCAGAGAGCCTGATGCGGGGCTCGATCCCAGGACTCCAGGATCACGACCTGCGCTGAAGGCAGATGCCTGACCGATTGAGCCACTCATGCACTCCTCATAAGTAGAATCTAAATAACAACAATAACAACAACAACAAAACAAATAAAAGGTAGAATCAGAGGTATAAATATAGAGATAAACTGATGGTTGCCACAGGAGAGTATGACGGGGGTTCAGCAAAATGGGTGAAGGGAAGAAGACACAGGCTTCTAGATATGAAATGAATAAGTCAAAGGGATAAAAGGCAGTGTGTAAGGGGTGCAGTCAGTGATACTGTAATAGTGATTTAATGAGACAAACTGTAGCTATACTTGTGATGAGCACAGCATAATGTATAAACTTGTCAAATAAGCTGTTCACCTCAAACTAATGTAACATTGTGTGACAACTGTACTCAAAAGCAATCAATCAATCAATTAGTAGACTCTGAGTAAGCAAATTATCCTTCTAGTGTAGGTGGGCTGCACCCAATCAGTTGAAGGTCTTAAGAGAAAAAGACTGAGGTCCCCCAAAGGGGAAAAATTCTGACTCAAGTTGCAAAAGAAATACTTTCCAGGTCTCCATCCTGCTGGCTTGCCCTGTAGATTTTGAACTTGGCAGCTTCTACAATCTTGTGTGCCAAATTCTTTAAATAAATCTCTATTCATACACACATACACAAATAGAATAAAATAAAATAAATTCAGTTATTTGAGAAGAAGATAAAATATTAGGTAATAGTCCTCATAAATATAGATGTAAGATCTGTAATAAATAATAATTACTAACATCTTTACTTTTTTATCTATCCTAATATTCATTTGATTGCATTGTATATTTATTTCAATCTCTGCAATATCATCTGCCTCCTGCTTTCCATTCTTTCTGTTACTGCCCTAGTTCAGATTCTTAATGCCTATCACCTGGATTATTATAGTAACTTTCCAACTTGTCCCTCCACCTCACTTCATTTTCACTGCTCTCCACCAGGGTTTTCTTTCTAAATCCAGTATCTCACAATGTAACCCCAGGATTTGAGTGTTGAAAGACGTTTAATAGTTTCACAGGTTTATGTAATATGATTAAGTACCTCTTGTCCCAACATTTGAAATTCTCCATTACTATGGTCAATCATTTTTAGACGTTTATACCATTATACACATTGTATGCTCACTCAGGGCAACTCTATAATCCTGCTCTATCTTACCAATGCTAATACCTTTATTACACTGTTCATTCCACATGAAATCTTAGCCTATTAAAATCTTATTTCTTTTTTTCCAATTTTGATCTCTCCACCTTTTATGCTCCCACGCTACTTGTTTTTTTGTTTTGCTTTGTTTTTAATGAAGATTTTATTTACTTAACAGACAGAAAAAGAGAGAGAGCGGGAGAAAGCAAGCACAAGCACTGGGAATAGCTGGCAGGGGAGAATCAGGCTCCCTGCTGAGCAAGGGGTCAGATGGGGGGCTCGATGTGGGGCTCGATGCCAGGAGCCTCGGATCTTGACCTGAGCAAAAGGCAGCTGCTTAACCAACTGGGCCACCCAGGCATTCCCTATGCTACTTGTTTTTAACACTTACCACATCCCACCTTACATACATATAGTACTTATTTTTTGTTATACACATTTGGAACATGGCAGATGATATCAGATATTCTTTTCATTCCATGGGTGTTTCCTGGATTTCTAATAAGACTGTAAAATGTAGGAAATTTGTCTGCTAATTCTGTCTTCTCATCCTTTAACATAGTATTATATATACATACATGTGAGGTTATCCGTAAATACTTGATAATGGTATCAGATAGATTTAGTGGTAGATTAGAATAAAGCCTGAAATGCCTGTCCCTTCTTCCAGATGCCAGCCTCATTTGGAAATATCTGAGTTTGTTTCTCTGCTTCTATTTAGCAGCATCTTTTAAACTGAAACTAAGTCACACATGTCAAAATGTGTGGATTTTCTGCATCTTTGGTTCTGTAATTTTCTCGTCCAGTGAATAATAAAAGTGTATTTTCTCACTTTTGGTTAGTTCATGGCTATCCTTACTTACATTGCTATTCATCTTTGATTCTCTTTCTCCTCATCCTACTCAAACTTTACTATAAACATTGCCTCTCCGATACAGTGGAAGAACTTCCTTAATGTGTAGAACTTGGTAAATGCTGATTTTGAATATTTTTCAATATTTGAATATTTAAGAACATTTCTCATTTAATATATACACAACTTGGGAACTGAAACTCCCACTCAGCCACAGGAAGTGCCATTTATTTTTCCATTTATTGCATGATGCAATGCACAATACTAACCCAAATATATACCCTACTCTTTAACACAGAGAAAACTCATTTTAGCATAATTTCTTATGCTGCTTTCAATTTGAATGAGTATAGCTTAAGAAATACTCTTCTAAATATTTCATTTAAAATCTAGACACTTTAAAAACTTAAAAAAATCTAGACACTTTTATTCTTTCTTTTATTGTTCAAGTTCATATATATACAAACATATTTTTAAAATTTTAAAGATTTATTCATTTATTTGAAAAAGAGAGAGAGAGCATGGGGGGCAGGGACAAAAGGAAAGAGAGAATCTCCAGTGGACTCCCCACTGAGCTTGGAGCCTGACCTGCGGCTTGATCTCCCAACCCTGAGATCATGACCTGAGCCAAGATCAAGAGTCAGATGCTTAACTGAGTGAGACACCCAGGTGCCCTAATCAGGTTTATATTTTTAAATGTAAGTTTAAAAAGCATTAAGATCGGGGCACCTGGGTGGCTCAGTGGGTTAAAGCCTCTGCCTTCAGCTCAGATCATGATCTCAGGGTCCTGGGATGGAGCCCTGCATCGGGTTCTCGGCTCAGCAGGGAGCCTGCTTCCCTTCCTCTCTCTCTGCCTGCCTCTCTGCCTAGTTGTGATCTCTGTCTGTCAAATAAATAAAATCTTTTTTTAAAAAAAGCATTAAGATCAAAGCATTTGATACATACACAAAAATAGTCCCTAATACTTTCTAGGAATCAGATATCTGTACATTAGAAATAGAAATATTGAGTCAAAATGTTATAAATCACAAACTTGTTTCATAAGATCACCAAACATATCATTAATGTTCATATCTCCTTGCTATGGATAATCCATAAGATTGAAAAATAAACCACAATTTTCATTAATTTTAAATAAGGAACAGCTCAGAAGATTTATAATTAGGGTGCATATTTGCATCTAGTATTATTTTTTTAAAGTATTTATTGAGCATCTACTATGTGCCAAGCATTATGTAGCAAAGGATGAGTGTTTTCTTAGCAAAAGATACCAACATTTCAGTTCCATTTTAACGAGAATACTTTAGTGAAAAAAATGTAATCAATAATTTGTCTCCCAACCTCAGAAAAATTAAGTTGTCTCTGTTTCCAAATACCCAATTGGAGAGTTTCCAACTTCCCTACATTTCTATTGTATTATGAATAATGTTTCTAGCTCACTAATTTTGCTGCTAATCAGACACTGAAAAGAGATTCTTTATACTTTCAGATATGCTTTGAAAAAAAAAAAAAACAAACCTCCCAACATATGCACTAGGGAATTATAAGTTCATTAGTATACAGCTTTTCAAATCTTAGATTCATGGCTCATTATGTTACCTGAGAGATAAAAATATATATTTACACTTATATGATAGCAAAAAGAATTAGAATTAACAACTGATTATGAGTTTTAATTTTTGAAATTAATCTACAGGCATCTCTAATTTAAATATTTCAAATAAAAAACTACCTTTAATATTTTATCACAAACAATACTTAAAACTTAAATTAGATCAATTTAGAGTTATGCTTTCCAAAAACATGCACCGTTTTGAAATTTTTAAGAATTTTCATATTTTATAGTATAGATTCTAAAAGAGATAAACCCAAAAATATATGCAGACTTTGTATTTTAGAAATTTTTACCATGCTTCTTAACCAATTCAATCTTTTATTCAGTTAAAATTTGTGGCTACGTATTTCAATGGGATACAGATTATCTGTAATCCAGTGATACGACATAACATTCTAAATCACAGAAACACATATCACGTCAATTCTGGTTATGTTGTTTTGCCTCATGCCTCATGCCTCATCTTGTTTTTACAGGTCACTAAAGCCTAAACTAGCTTGAGACCAATCCAGGAAATTCTGCTAATTACAAAGCCTTCTAGAAAGCTTTACCTAATTGGAAAAGCTTTCACCAATTTCTACAAAGTTGTACATGATATAATGCAATATAATATATCTCCAGATTGTGTGTGAGAAAAAATACTAAACCAGCCCATCCTCCTAGGAATATAAATTGGTATTAAGTCTAGTCATAACTGGATACTAAGCATGAGGCCTACCCGTTGAATAGTACTTGCATACAAACAAATTCTTTGGTTATAAAGTTCATAAAAGCAATAAATTTCAAGAAGATATTATTCTCTCAGCTCCTGTGATATTTTCTATATAGTTGCAAATAATATGAAGCTATGAATAATATGAATAGGTATGCATTGGTGTAAGATATTCTGAAGTATTTTGGACTAAACTGAGAATTAGAGAGGATATTTTTCATTTCATTTTTCATCCTGACTCCATTATTCTTTAGTGCCTAGCTCATTATTTTTTTTCTTGAACATCTTTTCTCATCTTTAAAAGATAAATTCACATTTATTTTAGTGACATTTAAATATGTATGAAAATGCTCTCCTGTTTAATAGCAGTCAAAATATGAAGAATCTTGTCCAGAATAAGAGACGAAAAAGGGAAAAACACATATAAACATATACATGCACAATAGAAGAAATAAAGGAAGTTGGTATAAACAAAATTGTTACATGATATTTAAGGTATGATAAAACAGCCCAGGATGATCACCAAAGATGTATGATCAAGAACTGCCTTTTTGATCAAGAAGATATGATAGCCTATGGGGCTCCTGGATGGCTCAGTTGGTTAAGTGACCAACTCTTGGTTTCAGCTCAGATCATGAACTCAAGATGCAGAGATGGAGCCTACATCAGGCTCTGTACTCAGCACAGTCTGCTTGAGATTCTCTCCACCTCCCTTTGATCCTCTCCTTACATACTCTCTCTCTCTAAAATAAAAGAAATAAAATCTTTTAAAAAAGAAGATATGATAGTCTAATTATTTTTATTATGGCACTACATGAAAATATTTGACAAAACTTCAAAAGGAGAGTGCTTATTGACATCTTTTATAAATATTTTGTATTTCTATTTTAAAAAAGCAAAACAGAAAAGAAACAAACAAAAAAAACCCTCTTTTGAGTACTAGAGAAAGCTGCTGAAAATATTGGATGCCAGTAAAATTTTTTTCATGATTTTGTCAAATCTTTTCCTATTCTACTCTGTCCTGGGAACTACTGCTAAATTTGTAAGTCTAAAACATAGCCTAATCAAGTAATTTCTTTGCTATGTTACCTTTGGGTAATTTTTTAAAAAACCCTCCTCACCCATTCAGTGTCATTAAAAACCAAATCCTTATGTGCCCTTCTAACATGGCAGCTTCTCCCCTGCTGCTGTACTTCTGAGCATATCACACCTCATTTAGAATGTCTGTCTTATTCTTCTATGCCTAGCTCATTCCAAGTCTTTCCTTCCAATTCGTTCCTGATACTAAAGTGGTTTGCATCTTTCTTGAATCATTCAGGCAGGTCCAAATTTCTCCCTTGCCTGAATTACTGCAATAATTGGAAATTACACCTTGAAGGACTGCATGTGATGATACAGGTAACACCCAATAAATTAGTGTGTTCCAAATATTCACTTATGAGTTACTTAATAGAAGTTGAAAATTTAAAAAAATTATTGAAGTATAATTGACAGTAGAAGTCAGAAATTACTTGCCCACAAAATTATTAAATATAATTAATATTCTATGCTATATTTTAGATCATAAAAAATGTAGCTGAAATATATTACTGATTAAAATATAACTTTCAAAAATTCCTGTGAAAATATGTTGTCCATAGTCCAGCTCAAAAACTAGAAGTCATTATTATGAGGTACCTGAAAAAGCCAAATCATAGAATTGAAGTGGAATGGTGGTTGCCAGGAAGTGGGGGAGGAGGACATGGAGAATTAATAATCAACAGGCATAAAGTTTTAGTTAATCAAGATTAAAAGGTTCTAGGGATCTGTTATACAACATTGTATCCCTATGGTGAACAATACTGTATTGTATCATTAACATTTAACAATTTCTTGAGAAACTAGATCTCAGGTTAAGTGTTTTTACCACAGTAATATATAAAAAAAATAGAAATCAAACATGTATCAATTCACAATCTATTCTTTGTACCTCCCTGACAAACTGCAGCCCCAGACACTCAGTACGTATTTTTTTTTCTGGTTATTCATTGCTTCAAAAATAAATACCCCAAAACTTACTGACTTGAAACAACTATTTCATTTCCTTACAAGTGCGCAGTCTGAGCTGGGCTCAGCTTCTGATTCTTCTGCTCGCCCTACTGCCCGTCACTCCTACAGGTAAATTCAACTCACTACTCAGGTAGTAAGGAAGTGGAAAGGGCTAGGCATCTCTCTCTTTCCACATAGTTTCAGGGCTTCTCACTCTCCTTGGTGCTTCTTCATACAGTCTTTCTAGAGGCATGGTTGAATTTCTTGTCTGGAGGCTCAAGATTCCTATGAGTGCAAAAGTGGAAGCTGCCAGACATTTTTAAGGCGGAGGTCTGGAACTGGCACAGTGTCATATCAGGCATATTCTTTTGGTTAAGCACATCACTGCTCCATTCCGGATTCAAGGAAAGAGGATTGCACAAGAGGATGAATACCAGAAGACTGACTCATCAGGAACCACCAATAGAACAGACCACTCCATGGCTTAATCACTACTTATTGAGTTGGCTGCTACTGATAGAGAACATGATATTTTTGTCTCTACTCACTAGGATAAAGTGAATTTAACACTTTACTAACAGGAAAAATTCAATTATATGTGAATTAAATGCTTTAGTACGTACAGAACGTGACCTGGTTGTTCTTTTAACAAAGTTCTACTTCTCCACAACTTAAGCTGTCATTCCTATCAATGGGACATAAGTTAAAAAGTTCTATTCCTGGTTTATAATGTTGAATACATTAGCAAAATACTAAGACCTCTAAAACTATGTATCACATAGTGTGAATAAACTTGCAAAGTACTGGCTTTTTTCCTCTACCCATGTATTCAACTTAAAGATGGAGGTGAGTAGGGGGATGGGGTAATGGGTGATGGGCATTAGGGAAGGCACGTGATGTGATGAGCACTGGGTGCTATATGCAACTGATAAATTATTTAACACTACATGTTGTCTAATTGAATTTAAATTAAAAAAATAAAGTTGGCTTCAATTTTGGGAGCACATGGGTGGTTCAGTCTGTTGAACTCTGACTCTTGAATTTCGGCTCAAGTAGGGATTTCAGGGTTGTGAGATCGAGCCCAGAATGGAGCCTGCTTAAGATTTCCTCTCCTTCTTTTGTTCCTCCCCCTACCCCACTTGCACACACTCTCTCTCCAAAAATAAAATAAAATGAAACAAAGTTGGCTTTAATTTCATAATTTGGAGTGTCCTGAGAAACTAATTTGTTAGCATCACATAGGAAAAAAACAACTTACTAAAGTATCCCAAATAATGAGCCTGCCAGGTTAATATTTAAAGATGCTACAATTATTTGTAGTATTTTAACCACAATGCAAATATTAGTACTAACAGTTTATAATAAAAAAACTTCAGAGTAAAGTTGAACTCCCTTTTTTAAACATCACCCTCTCCACATCTTTATGGGGGAAAAGTATGCTAGTTAGCGTCTTTTGATTGTAAAAATTAGACATTCATTTAGGTAATCTAAATAATATTTGGTAGTCAATATGAAGATACAAAATACAAAGATGGAAAATAAGAATTTCAAGGAACCCAGAACTCGTTCTGTAGAGGTGCCAAGATGATTTAAGATGGAAGACAATTCTAGAAAGGAGATGTTACCACCTTTCAGTCCCAGAAAGTTGTCAAGTTCACCAGTATTTCCCTTCTATGTTGGCTTTTATCACCTGCAAATTTT
>PISX010029664.1:0-19736 GCA_004024625.1 Mellivora capensis
AATATATCTTCATTATTATGAATATACCTTATTACAATATACATAGGAACTTATTTTAGGGGGAAAATGACGTAGGAAAACAATATTTTTCCTGAATTTTTTTCTACTACCCACTTTATACTTGGAGATTCAAACAGGTAGATTTGTAGTTCCAAATCATATTCCTAACCACTTGGTGCAACCAACTCAACTTCTCTCATAGCCCTATTTTATTATCATGTTTCAGAAAATTATTTCTGTCCTGTTTTCTACCATATTTTTAAAATTATTTTTATTAACATATAATGTATTATTTGCCCCCGGGGTACCGGTCTGTGAATCATCAGGCTTACACATTTCAGAGCACTCACCATAACCCCAGTGTCCACAACCCAGCCACTCTATCCCTACCCTCACCCCCCAGCAACCCTCAGTTTGTTCTGTGAGGTTAAGAGTCTCTTATGGTTTGTCTCCCTCCCAATCCCATTTTGTCTCATTTTTGTTCTCTACTATATTATAAGTCACTTTTACCTATATACTATTCACCATTTAATCCAGCTCCAATCATTTTCATTTTATTTCATTGGATTTCTGAAATGTTTCTTAGTACCCCAATCTCCTACTCATTTCCACTGATATTTTAGTCCATTATCTTACCTAGATGACTAAAACAGTAGTATAAGAAGAAATTTTGCTACTTGCAGTCTTTCCATATTATATACTGCCTCTTCTTTCCTTGATCATACCTTTCTTTTTTCTTTTTTTGATTGGAAACATTTCAGTAGCTTCCTACTGGCAAGCAAACCCCTTACAGCTAACCAAACCATTTACAGTATGGCCACATCTACATTCAACTTCATGTCTTATTCTTTCCCTAACCAAACTACACTTTGCACAGAGAAAACTACATGTGCTTTGATGAAAACACAGTTATCTTTTCTACCTTTCTTGAGTTGCTCATATTTAAGTATTCTTCTACTTGCTTTCACGTGTTATATCCCATTTATCATGTAAGACACAGGCCAAAGTATGACATTCAGTGATAGAACTTCCTGATTTGATAAGATAGAAACTGCCGCATAAGATTCTGCCATAATGTCATCAGAAGAAATGCCTGAGTGAGCTTGCTGCAGAGGACAGAAGGCAGGAGTTACTGTGTTATATCTGAATGCATTTTATCATGAAGTTTCACTGTAGTGATTTCCTCTGCCCTCATAAAAATCTGAGCATATTTGTAACATGCTATTCCATATATTACATTTTAATTATTATGTTTATCACCTCTGAGAGCATCTTTGAAGAAAGGGACAGTCTCATATACTTTAAATGCACAGTGTCTGAAAAAATGTAGATCTATAGACATTGTATTAAAGTGACCATAAGGTCCATAAGACTAAAACTGAGATGGAATGGTTAATACTGTGGTTTTTTATCTTGCTAAGCAATTCTTACTGTTTTAACTTAACTATGATTAAGCCTGTTGAGCATAAAATCACAGTATACAAAGCATTTCAAGAGATTATTCATGACATTTCCTCTATTATCATTCTTTTCTCTCAACACCAACTTATTATGATGATATTATTTTTTGAATGGAAAACAATAAAAATATATACTGGAGTACTACCTGGCACTAAACTTAATGATGTGGAGAATGTGGCAATAAACAAATTACATTTCCAGACATCAATTGTACTTCTATAGATATATACCTAATAGAGCTTTTATTGAAAATATATATTTCCCTCAAAGAATTTTTCTGCAAAAATCTTTAGTATGTGTCATTTTAACAAGATGAAAATGTAAGTTTGAGAAGAGATGGACCTGACCAGAAAGATATGGGAAGAACTGATATTTGCCCCTTGATGCCTGGAATATGAGAATTTGAACATTTGCTCATCCCTAGAAATGAAAGCCACACATGAACACCACACAACACTGGATCATTGGTTTTAAATAATTGGGTCAACTGTTGTCTCCCAGCATTTAGTGCTATGCAGAAAAATTCTAGGTACGTTATGGGTTCGGTTCCTTTGCAGCTACTTTATGTTTTGTTTGAGGGTTTGTTTGTTTTGTTGGGCTTTGCTTGATGACTTTTGTTTTGCTATTTGGTTTTGGTTCTTTGGCTATATGCTTGGTATGATTTTTTTTTTCCTTATTGTATTTACCCTATACCTTTCTCTGTGGTCATTGGATGCTTTTCATGAACCTGACATCTATATTCCTGGTAATCGAACTCTTGGTGAACTTAATATATTTTGTACTGGACTCTTTATCTTCTATAACATCATTTTCCAATCTGTCTCTTGTTTTGAGGACCAGTATTTATATGAGGATTTAATAGATTCTGTGTAAAAAATATTATGTAGCCAAATATATTTTAGGAAACTCAGATTATAAACATAAATGAATTTACTATGACATATTTTAAATGTGTAAGAGCCCTATGTAGTTCTTGAATTTTGGGGGGAGGTATACTATGAAGAATTTTCAACCTTATTTGAATATTACTTTTTAAAAATTTTCCTCATGAGCTCTTTTAGCTTTCATATGTATCATTTTCATGTGACTTTTTTGGTTGTTCAGTTTTTGTTTTTGTTTTTGTTTTTCCCAGCTATCATTAAGAGCTTTTTTACTTGGCTCCTGTGTCACTTGGACAGGTAGATATCCATAATTGTGTTTTCATTTGAACACTTCCTGCTTTCTGACATTACAAAAGACTTCAGGCTCATCCTCTCTGTTTCCTGCCTTTGTCTTAAGATCAGCCTTTTCTCCAAGTTGTCCTGGTAGCTTTTAGGGGAATGTGGTACTTAGAACCGAGATCTGAACACCAAGTGTGCCTTTTGCTTCTGGGGTGTTCTTGTTTTTGGCAGTTTTTGCTGACAGAGCAAATATATGTTTGTATACTAACCTGTATTTAAATATCTATAAATTAAAATGCAGGGAATTTGTTCCCTGTAAAATACAGGAAAATATCTATAAATTAAAATTAAAATACAGGGAAATTGTACAAGCTATATATAAATTCAATCTAAGATCCGTTACCATGTGAATCAATCTAGCCTCCTCCCTTTGCTTATCTATAACCTCATGTTCCAAATGTAAGAAACCTTGCTTCTATCATCCACTATCCATTTCCTTAATTGTTCATTCTAAGTATATATGTAAGAATCCAGAACTAACAATTCATAACCCACTAAGAAACAACTTTATCAATGAAAGTATGGCACTTATGCTATTTCCCTTTGCCTTTATTCTTTGATATGCCACTCATCTTCAAGGTTAGTTAGGTTATTACCTCCTCCCACACAGACATGCACACTTAAGTGAAGTTGTCCCCTACATTTGTCATGCAGTAATAGAATTTTCCGTCATTTTGCATTCCATCCTGGGATCTCCCAAAGTCCTAAAAAATTATTTATTTTAATTTGCATATACCAGGTTTCACTATTTCTGTTGTAATTCACTATGGTATTATAAATTTCTTAGTATTGACAAATATATAATGTCATTATCAATTACTACAGTATCATACAGAGTAGTTTCATGACTCCGCAACATTTCTTGTCCTTTATTTATCTAATCTCCCTCTTCTTTGGAACTCTGATAATCATTGATCTCTAGTTCTATAGTTTTATTTTCCAGAGTTCCATACAATTTTCCTGTGTAAACTTTTCAGAGAGGCTTCTTTCACCTACCTATATGCATTTAGGACTCATCCATGTGTTTGTGTGGGTTGACAGCACATACCTTTCTCTCCTTGTATAGTACTCCTTTGTGTGGACATAACAGTGTTTATATAGGCATTCACTTATTGAAGGATATCTTGCTTGCTTCCAGTTTAGAATGATTATGAATAAAACTACCATAAATATTTATGTGTAGATTTTTGTGAACATAGAGTTTCAAAAATTGGCTAAATGCCTAAGGACATACTTACTGGAGCTTTTGGTAAGGTTTATGCTCAGCTATGGGAGAAACCACCAAACTGTCTTCCCAAGTGGTTACACCATGAATGAGAGTTCCTGTTGCTCTTCATCCTCACCAGCAATTAGTATTATTAGCTTGTTAGATTTTTGTTGTCGTAATAATTCTGTAGTGATATTTCATTTTTATTTTAACCTGTATTTCTGTAGTGACAAGTGGTGTTGAGCATACTTTATATGTTTGTTTGCCATATGTAAATGTTTTCTGTTGAGATGTCTGGCTACATGTTAATGGGTTTTTAAATTGGTTTGTTGTCTTATAATTGAATTCTAGGAGCTTTTTATATTTTGAATACATGTCTTTTATCAAATAACTGTTTTACAAATATTTTCTCTCAGCTTATAACCTTTTTTCTCATTCTCTTAACAGTGTTTCTCACAGAGTATAACCTAAATTTTAATGAAATCTAACATATCAATTGTTTTCTTTCATGAATCTTTTGGTGTTCTATCTTAAAATTTATTACCACAACCAAAGTACATAGATAGTTTCCTATTCTGGATATTTTATAGTTTTTCATTTCTGTGTCTGTGTTCCATTGTGAGTTAGTTTTGATGTAGTAAAGTCTATGTAGTATCATATTTTTGCATATGGGTGTCCAATTATTCCAGAACCATTTTTTGAAAAGACTATTCTTTCTTAATTGATAGTTATAATAGTTTAGAGTGAAAGTTCTCTCATTGATGGATTGAATGAATGTAAGGCATTCAGTATTCATTTAACTGGGCTTGTTAATGCTATTTTTAGTAAGATAATCATAATAAATGTCTCAGTGGGAAAACATCTGAAAAAAAGTCCATCATGAGAGACTCAAGTGATTCATAGATATCATATTTTTTGGAGCTTTAAAAATTAAGTAGAATTGAATTGAGCAACAGTTAGCACTCAAGAGATACTAAATTTTCAGTATTTCTTGGTTTATGTTCCTTTGCTCTAAAATTTTCCTTTTAGAAAGGAAACCATCATTTGTGATGGTTAATTTATTAGTTAGAAACTTAATGGAATATTTTTAACTGAGGGAATTTACAGTCTCCCTCTGTACTTGAGTACAGTTAAATAGATGTAGGATTCTTACTAGCAAAATTTGGAAACTAGCTGAAATCAACAAAATCAGACATTAGAGATCATATCTAATACCAAAGACACATGGTGTGTTTGATCCAGATCATAGCTTTTAAGAACTAATGTAAACTGAAAAAAAACACAACAACAACAACAAAAAAAACAGACTGTGTATTCTTTAAAAAAAAAAAAAGATTTTATTTATTTATTTGACAGAGAGACAGATCACAAGTAGGCAGAGAGGCATGCAGAGAGAGAGGGAAGCAGGTTCCCCGCTGAGCAGAGAGCCCGATGCGGGACTCGATCCCAGGGCTCTGGGATCATGACCTGAGCCGAAGGCAGAGGCTTTAACCCACTGAGACACCCAGGTGCCCCAGACTGTGTATTCTTATCAGCAGTTTAGTAGAAGTCCTGTTCCTGAATTGGGATAAGATGTCATAATTCTAGCAACTTTAACATTTAAAAAATTAACTAAAAAGTGGTTTTACTATTAAAAAACACATCCTCATTTACACATTTTCTGTCAATATTAATGTAGAATCTCTAGTTTCCAAAATTTTCTTATATGAACTTCTGTGAGCAATTTACATTGGTTTCTGCATGGAGTCAGTGCTTTTGAAATGGCTATGAGAGTGTCTGTCTGGCTGATGTTGTCTAACATTATTAAATATCCACATTTTATTAGTTCTTACAAATCATAGATAGAGGGACAAAATGTGACTTACATCATTAAACAGTTTATTACATAGGAGCAGATTAAGACTTAAACATAAAAAAACAGGAGTATTACGAAACTGTTAGGCCAGAAGGATGAATTCTAATTTGATTAGACTCGAAAAGTCAATTTCCTTGTTTTAAAATAACCTATTTTTTTCTGAGTACAAAAAAATGAACACCAAACAAAAGTAATAAGCTCTAAATTTATATGCTCTCAAGATGTCAAAGAGAGAAATGAGAACATAAAATAATTGAATATCTCATCACAATGGCCAAACACAATTTATAGACTAATGAAGTATAAAGGTCTGCATATGATATATGAATACACATATGCAAACATACATACTTAATGTTTATTGGAAATATACATATAATGTCAATTGTGTTTACATGTATGCTCATATATGCATGTGAGTGCATATTGTTCATGTATATATATGTAAACATGTATAACACACATAATTACATGATGTACTTTTACCTAAATGGAATTGTACACACACACAACATACACACACACAATCATGTGTACTATTTTTCTACTAACATTGCATAAAAAATTATTATGCTGGGACAGTTCTTCCTACAAAATTTTCTCTCTCTATGGCAGACTACACATGCTGAAATCCTCCTGTCATTTAAATTAAGTGCATGATTACCAAATATAACAATACTCAAAATATTCAAAATCTCTATTCAAATATCTATATTCAAACTATTCAAAATCTCTATATTCTAAAATGAAAAGATGAACTCGAGAATAAGTAAAGTAGCTTCTTTGCTGTGAGGGAAAAACATAAGCTTTGGAAAGTATCTGGTTCTCTCCTATGATCATTACCAATACAAGCAGACTGTGGGTGTTGGAATTTAAGACAGGATGGCAAGGGGTGCAATATGGCACTGAGTAAGGAGGCCTTGGACCCATGCAGTGTGAAAAAATATCCCTCCATAAATGTCTGAAACAGTAAGGCCTGTGTGCTTCAAAGAAGGTGTATCCTATAAATTAAATCCTGCCCTGCATAGACAAAGGTCAAAGAAACTTCTTATGATATTGTTGTTTAATGCAAGAAAACAGTCTCTGCTGATAATTTGAGGCAACTGGATAGTTTGGAATTGTTGTGGACCTAAACTGACAGAATATGTGTGATCAAACTAGGTACACTATATTAATATTTATTTAAAGTGACCCCAGACTTCTGCTATGAGCAAATAGAAAATTTATTGGGAAGGACAAAAAAAATAAGACCTTTAATTGAGACCTCCGAGAATCTTTAAAAGTCAAATTTAAACAAACGTGAGCTCAAAGATAGTAATATTTCTCTGTAAACTAAATGTTGGCACTGGAACATGACTTCCCAACACTCATAGGGCCCAGGATGAAAGCTCTGACTCATCAGAATATACTTTGATTCCTTTTTTCTCAAGGCCTCTCTATAGTCCTTCAGTATTAGTCAATTCTACTTCAAGAGAAAATTTGTTAATGACAAATTTGAGGGTGACCCTTTGAGGGTCTTTATTTTTTCCCCCAAGCAGTCTCTCTGCATTTGGTAGGTAGTCTTTTAGTGCTTCACCACCATCTCTCATCTGTACTATTTTCTACAACATTCCTCAGTTCTCTAGTTATGGGGATGGCATTCTTACTCTCCCACAGATTGTTTATTATTATGGTGTTTAATTAGGAGATTCACTCAGTCTACAAAACATTAAATTCAAGTGCAAACTAAAATAAATGAGAATTTATTTTCTCACATACTGGAGATTTAAAAGTGAGACAACTTGAGACATGATAGGATTAGCAATTTAGCAGTTTAAGACAGCTACTGAGGACTCAGTTTTTTTTTCTTCCTTCCAATCTTCTAACTCCACTGATAAATTTTGTTCTTGAAGGCTTCCTTTTGCTTAGGTCACATGCTTGCCTTTAAATCCTTCATCCATAAGAGACATGGTTCCACTAAAAGCAGGTGAATCACGATTTACATGTAAACTGCAAATATAGTCATCTGTCTGTAAATAATGTATTGACAGAGTAATATATAACTAAATAAAATCAGTTCATATTGTTGATTAACAAGGATGTTGTCTAGGTACCCAGGCTAGGTTGGGTGCATAGTTAAAACAACTATGAGGATGGATAGTTAAAACAACTAGCTTAATTGTTAGGTCAAATGAAACTTAAACATGCTTTTATTAAACTTAAAATAGTGGAGTATATGAATATATTAAAATTTACTGAATACTTCTCATGTTATCATTATGTTCATCAGTTTCTGCTATTACATAATTCATGTTGTGATGAGAGTTTTTGTATGCAAAATTTTACCTGAAACTGACTATTTCCTTAGATCCCTTCCTAAAAGGCTAATTTCTATTTCAAATTGAATTTAAGTGTTTGGTCATTGATATCATGTGAAATTGTTTTTCTGGTGATATTGAAATAACCTATTTTTCTACCACCAATGTAAAATACTTAAAGTCTTACAGCTCTTGAGTCAGAAGTGAATATTTTTGGTTACTTTAAATTATTGACCAATTCAACTTACAGGTTTTAAACTAGAATTTCATAATTGTTTAATTTATACATTGATATAAAAGAGCTTGGGGATCAAAGATACAAATGTAGTGAAAAGAAGGGCCATCTATACCCCAATGTTCATAGCAACAATGGCCAGTCTCCAAACTGTGGAAAGAACCAAGATGCCTTTCAACAGATGAATGGATAAAGAAGATATGGCCCAATATACAATGGTATTATGCCTCCATCAGAAAGGACTAATATCCAATTTTTGTATCAACATGGAGGGGAGGAGAGTAGGGGGTTGGGTGAGCCTGGCGATGGATATTAAGGAGGGCACATATTGCATTGAGCACTGAGCAAGGTGCATAAACAATGAATCTTGGAACACACACACACAAACACAAAAATAAAATTAAATTAAAAAAAGAGCTTGGGGATATATATATACACACACATATATATATGCTAATAGTATGCATATTCATTCTGTATCTTTTATACTTTGTTTTTCTTTAGTTGGGTTTTTTATCAGTATTGTCTACATGTACACTCCAGAAATGAACTCTCTGTTATATGTATTATAAACATTTTAGAGGTTTTAAACAATTTTGTTTATGGCATTCAATTTTTTATATTTTAAGATTATTTGTATACAAATTGACTTTTTATTGTCCAATTATATGATGATGTGTTTCATGGTGATTCGTGTGGTCCCTATTCTGTCACTTATTATCTGTGTGACTTAAGCAAGTCTCTTAACTTCTCTCAATCACAGTTTCCTAATATATAAAATAGAGTGATAAATTATTTGGACATGACTATGCTTCATTTAAAATCACTCAGTAATACTTATTAACCCATTTACTTGGCATTATTTTGCTTAGATGATAAAATATTGAGATATCAATTTATTTAAGTGTTTTATAAGGTTGCTATATTAATTTTACTAATCTTAGTATTTTTGTATTTAGTTTGAAAAGCTAAACAAAATGAATATTCATTAGAATATGAAATTAGCAGTTATTAGAACACATTGGTGAGCATGTTGCTAGATTATTCTATATGTTAACCTTAAATTACGTCAGTTATCAATGTGTTATGTACCTTGTGCTTATTCAAATCATGCTGTGTCTTCTAGACATAAGAATAACCCCCTCAAGTTGAGTTAGATTCCCATACTAAAAAGCCCAAGTTTATTTTTTTTTAACTTCAACTGCTTTGGTGGGATAGAAAATAAGTATAACTGTTCAATTTAGCCTCTTCTCTTTCTATATTTTGAAATGAGGTTTAAAAATCAGCACCTGCTACAAAGTCTGTGTTCTTATTTGAAATGTTGAGACTGGCTAATTTCATTATTGCTAAGACTTCAAATTCCTTCTTCTAAGTTTAGCAAGTTCTTATATAATTAGAAAATTGTCAAAGGTGTCAGGCCTTTCTTCTCTACTCCTTTTTTTGTCTGTTTTCATGCAGAATAGGATGGAGAAAGAATATGTAGCCACCTCACCTCCTATCTCTTGTGTCCTCAACTATTTCCTCAATCGAAAGTAAGTTCTGTGTGCTGGCTGTTAAAGTGATTTTTCATAGTTTACTTAGTAGTTAAACTGTAGTTTATTGTTTAATTTTCTACCACTCCTTTACAACCTTGCTTTATTTGAATATCAGCCCTCCTCACATTGTTGTTTTTTCCATGACAGGGCTTCTCTTTTTATTTCACTTGTGATGACTCCACTTCATCTTCACAAGGATAGAGGTTGTGTTCAATAACTATTTATGAAATAAACACATTAGCCTATTAAATAAAATGACTACTTTGACTTAATTTTTACTAATGTGACTTTGTCTGGCTGAAATTAAAGTTATGATTTTACAAAATTAGAATCAAAATTAGAATCAAATATAAATAGAATTAGTCTACAGTAGTAATAGAGTGACTTGATACTTGCATATTTATTAGTACTTGCCTTTGACTTGTTTTTACTCATCAGGGGAAGCATACATACTACCTAAGTCAAATTATATCATGGAATGGAAATCTATTTGCTGTGAAGAGTCCCATAAATTTCAACAAGTATTGGCATTCAGAAAATAGTTGTTTATGAACCACGTTAGGCAATCTTCCACATGAAAGAATAATATTTTCCCCAAAATAATATTAACATGAAGCTTATTATTTTATAATATATAATCCCATTGCAAGCATGCCAATTAAATCCACCCCAAAACTGTATTTAAAATTTTTACTTTCTACACATCCCCAATATAGTTAATACCAATTATAATTTTCTCTTACATGATTTTTATGAGTCTTTGAGATCATTTTAGGGATGTTAATTTAGGCCAATATTTAATACAACTCCATAAATAGTATAATTTAGGGACACATGGGTGGCTTAGTCAGTTAAGGATCCGACTCTTGATTTTGGTTCAAGTCATGATCTCAAGGTCCTAGAATCGAGCCCCATGTTGGGCTCTGCAACCAGTGGGGAGCCTGCTTGAGATTCTCTCTCCTGTCCCTTTGCCACTCCCCCTGCTCACTCAGTCTCTTTTTCTCTCTCTCTCAAATAAATAAATAAATAAATAAATAAATAAATAAATCTTTAATAAATAAATAGCATAATTTAAATCATTTTATATTTATCAAATTCATAGCAATGGGGGCCTATTTCTTTTATTCATAAAAAGAAAAAAGTTGATAAAAGATTATGAAAATATTGCCTGTGAATCAGATAATCATTATTTGAGGTATTAATCAGTATTTGCTGAGTCATCAGTTAGGAGCAAGTAGTATATATTGAGATAAAAAGAAAGTATGTGGTCATTATCTGAGGAAACTTACATTCTAGAGAAGATAAAAATAATTATAATAAAAAAGGATATATGCTGAGTTTCGTGAGCCCAAGAAGGGTAGTCAGGAAAGATTCCTCAATAATTAATCACTTGACAAGAGAATTAAAAAGAATTATAGTTTTCCTGGAGGCCAAGAAAGACAAAATAATTTCAGGTTGGTACTCGAGTACTGGTATATATATAGTCAGTACAGCATATGCTGAAATATATAATAATTGAGAATTTTTTTTTCCAGAAACTTGTGAGTTTTTGTTTGTTTGCTTTTGTTGAGATAGGAGGACTGTTGTGTGATGTGGAGAATTATTGGGAATTGAGTCAAGAAAGAAAGACACAAGTGTTTTTATGTGATGGAAAGAAATTGGGACTTTATCTTATACGTTCATAGTCACTGAAAATATCTGTGTCAGATGTCTGTTTCTTTGTGCCATAAGGGTCACTCTGGTGGAAGTGTTGAGGATGAATGGAGAGAGGGATTGGCATACAGAAACCAATTTCCTGGTAGTCTGTTGTGTAGGTCCAGGAGCTGTATATGATTCCTGGCAAGAGATGATGACAGTTTACAATATTAGTGTAAATGGGAGTAGAGAGGAAGAGACTTATGGAAGATGATTAAAGAGAATGGTTGATTAGATGTTTATAGTGGGTGAAAATTTCGGGAAAATTGTCAATTATCTGGCCCTTGGGTTTTTAGGGATACCCCCAAATAATCTCTGATGAACCATGTTCACATGAAATGGGAGAGAAGGGTACAAACAACATTGTATTTTGTCCTCTGAAACGACTATGGGAACTCATTTTAGAAAATTATGTTAAGACAAGTAAGTAAAAATAGTGAGTATTTGTGAATATACCTCTTTCCACATATAAGTATTTCCAAACTTTAGGACCTTCTAAAAAACTAGGATATAGGTTTTATTATTCTCATTTATTATTCAGGGGTGCCTGGGTGGCTCAGTGGATTAAAGCCTCTGCCTTCGGCTCAGGTCATGGTCTCAGGGTCCTGGGATCGAGCCCCCCATCGGGCTCTCAGTGGGGAGCCTGCTTCCCTCTCTTCCTCTCTCTTGGCCTGCCTCTCTGCCTACTTGTGATTTCTCTCTGTCAAATAAATAAATAAAATCTTTTTAAAAAAGTAATGTATTATGTAGCTATTGATTTTTTTAAAGATTTTATTTATTTATTTATTTATTTGACAGAGATCACAAGTAGGCAGAGAGGCAGGCAGAGAGAGAGAGGAGGAAGCAGGCACCCTGCTGAGCAGAGAGCCCGATGTGGGGCTGGATCCCAGGACCCTGAGATCATGACCTGAGCTGAAGGCAGAGGCTTTAACCCACTGAGCCATCCAGGTGCCCCAGTAGCTATTGATTTTTAACAAACTATTTCCAAACGTAGTGTAATAGCAAAGCAATAATATTTTATAATTATAGTTCATGTATCAGGAGGGTGATATTCAGCTGATCTTGGTGGATTTGGCTCATCCAGTTGCCTGGGACACTTGGGCAACTGAGCTGTGCCCATGTCTATCATCTCTCTTGAGACAACAGGTTAGATGGGGACATGACCTTCTATAGAAGATGGCAAAGCATAATCCTCAATGTATAATCACTTTAAAAAACTCTACATGTAATGTTTGCTCTCCCCACATGTACATTGGTGGAAGCAGATCACATGGCCAAATTGAGGTACAGAAAATTATATAACACTTACCAAAAGGGTGTAAATGTAAGGAGGAGTGAAAACCTGGACCTATTACTGTTACAAATCTACCACAGGTAGGAAATGCCATTTGTCAAGTTTCTAAAATCTGTAAATAGAATTCCTGGGTGCATTATCCTGGCCCTACCATGAGCTCTGTGACTTGGACAAATTATTAACATATCTAGGCTCAGATCCCATTTCACTTTATCCATCTAATTTTTAAAAAATATTTTATTTATTTATTTATTTGACAGAGAGAGAGAGAGAATGATCACAAGTAGACAGAAGGGCAGGCAGAGTGAGTGGGAGTAGCAGGCTTCCTGAGGGGCTTGATCCCAGGACTCCAGGATCATGACCTGAACTGAAGGCAGATCCTTAACCAACTGAGCCACCCAGGTTCCCTGGATTCCACATTTTAATAAATGAAAATATCAAAACTATTTACTTGGAATTGTTAATGGATGCATATTTATATGCTCTATACTTACCAAAAAACACATATTTAAAATCTTAACTACAATTAATAATACTATTCCATAAATATGGAAATTGAGATTCATAGGGATAGACATATTTAATAATAAAAATTAACATTACTATGTGTATTGAAATTAGTGCTTGAATACAGAAGTGCAAATTACTTGACTTTTTTTTAAAGGTTTGTTTTATTTATTTATTTATTTATTTATCTGGAACATGAGTGGGGAGAGGAACAGAAGGAGAGAAAGAGAGACTCTCAGGCAGACCCTGTACTGAGCATGAGCCTGATTCAGGGCTTGATCCCACAACCCTAAGATTATGACCTGAGCTGCAATCAAGAGTCAGCCACTTAACTGACTGAGCCACCCGGTGTCTGCAAATTATGACTTTTAATCTCAGTTGTTTTACCTTTATATCACTATATGAAAACCATTAAACATGATCACCATAAACACTATAAATATACTTCACAAAGTAAACTGATTCTACTCAAGCTGTATTATAAAAGGTTCAGGTCCAGGAAAAATGATACCTAATTTGAGATTTTAATTTGCATTGAAATATAAAGTACTTACTTTTTCTGTCTATAAAAAAAATGATGTGAAGTGACACATTGGCCCTACTAAGTACAATAAATGTCCAAAACTGAACAGATGTATTACCCACAGATTATTTGGATTATTGAGTAAATGCTATAATCACATTTTAAAATGTAAGCTCTCTAATCTAGAATGTAAAACTAGGCTATTTGCGAAAGTGGCAGTGTAGCAACAAGTTTATCTTAATGACATTCTGCTACTTTAACATAAGGAATACTGGATAAAAGCATGGAATCAACACTTTTTTTAAGTGTTGATACCAATGTATGTACTGGAAACTGACCCTTACCTGCAATTCTTGGTAGATACTTAAGATTCTTTTAAGGAATCCGTATAGACAACCAGCACCTTTTTACAGAAAAGCACTTTTGTAGAAACATGCCAATTTCAATTTTCTATTATGTCTGACACTATCCCATATGTTCAGAGCTCACACTTCTGAAAGAAATTTGACAAACTGTTTGCTATACATAGATTTGTTCCTAATATAACTTCCTTGTCTATGGCAACTCCTAAAGAACAATTTCTCCACATGTGGCAGGTGGGTGACTTAGTACTGATGAATTGTCAGGATTCTGGCCTACATTCCTTGAGCTATTTATCCATTGGGGATGAATACACTGTCCCTTCTTCATGGGCCCATGTGCTCCAACATTTTCTCCTAAATTACAAAGAACAAGAAATCTATTTTATTTTTATTCCTTGTGAAACTATTCTCCTCCTTAACACACGAGAACAGTGTTACTATTTTTGCTTCTCTCTCTGAAGGTGAGTGGATTTAAACAGCAATAGCTATGTGCTGTGAGATTTGCTAAATTTCTTAATACTCAGATGATTTCAGACTAAAGTTGATTGTAGGGTACTTGGTAAATAGTACTGAGTTTTATCTACTAATACAGTTTTATGTACATTTCTAATATTCCCTGAGGTTTTTGGTGCTATGCTTATCTATGAAACTATTGATATGGTGTATGCTTTAAAGTTTTGTGCAAGTATGCCAAAAATAAGCATTTATTTCTTCACTTTATAATTAAGCAATTCATTCCATGAGGTGCAACTCTGAAATCGAGGCAGTTTTTACTTACATGTTTTCTTAACAAACTTCATTTAACTTTTTATATGGAAATACTTTTTTGAATGATGGATCCAGAAAAATCAGCCACTGAACATTACTTGTAGTATGTGTATATGAAATAAAAAGGTAGAGACAGACCTGGAGAGGGAGAAATTGAATAAGATGGTGATCATGAAAATGTAAACACCATTTATGTAGCATTTAATATGTGTTAGGCACTGTTCTAAGCATGGATTTTCATTCGGTTAAGACTTCTAAGAATCCTATGGCATAGGTACCAGTATCATTGTCATTTGCCAAATGAGGAAACTAGTTACATGAAATTAAGTGACTTGACCAAGGTCACACAGGTAGTTAATATCCAAGCATTTTGTCTCTAGAGTTTGGCTCTTAACTCCAGTTAAGAGTTAAAGTTCAGGGGTGCCTGGGTGGCTCAGTGGTTTAAGCCTCTGCCTTTGGCTCAGTTCATAATCTCAGGGTCCTGGGATAGAGCCCTGCTTCGGGCTTTCTGCTCAGCGGGGAGCCTGCTTCCCGCTCCCCCGCCCCGCCTGCCTCTCTGCCTACTTGTGAACTCTGTCTGTCAAATAAATAAAATCTTTAAAAAGGAAAAAAAGAGTTAAAGTTCAATGTTCCAAGATAGGGTAAAGGAGGAATAAAGAACGTAGCATCCCACAAACATAGTACAATTGATGGCTCAGTTATTTAAGAGGTAAAATCACACTATTAAGCCTCCATCTTCTCTTCTAATATAATTATTAGCCTATCCAGTCTCTGACAATGGATTTATTGGTTAATTGCAAACAAGTTCATCAGATTCACCACTCATCATGGCAACTTAGAAATGTTATGAGACATACAGTAAAATAACAGACTTATGTCACCAACCTGACTGTTGTTAGGTGTGTGATTATTGGGAAACAATGTTTGGAATTTAATCATGAATACATGATTTATATATATATATACACACATATATGTGTGTGTGTGTATAAATACACACATATGATGGAGTTAAAGAACATAAATGCACTTGGTCTTTCTAAAAGGAAGAGTTCAGTTAAAGTGAGATTTAAATATAAAATGCATGCTCCATCCCAATGAAAACAATTTGACTTGACATAAATGAGCATGTTAGTGCATACCAGTGACAGCAGTGTAAACAACATATTCATCTGTACATACTATATAGCTTCAGCCACTCCTAAATACTCAACTGACTTTCTTTGTCACAAGGACACTATATCACCATATCCATGCATCCCCTTTTACCCCTCAACTGAAGAGAAAAACATCAATTTATTTTCTTTAATCATAATTTCTCCCATAAGAAGAATCCAGTGAATAATCTGGAAGTTAGGAAGCTTGGAGTTTGAGTACCAACAATCCACGTCACTATAAGCCAGACACAGTATGATTTTGAACTTTAATTTCTTCATATGCAAAATGAGAAAATTACAAGAATGTATATCTGGAATAACTTAAATTTTTAATATACAAAAATGGGTGAGTAAGAAAATAAGCATACTCTATGGTCAACTAGTCCTCAACAAAGCAGTAAAAAATATCCAGTGGAAAAGACAGTCTCTTCAATGAATGGTGCTGGGAAAATTAGACAGCTATATACAGAAGAATTAAACTCAATCATTCTCTTAACCATACACAAAGATAAACTCTACATGGGTGAATTACCTCAATGTGAGACAGGAGTCCATCAAAATCCTAGAGGAGAACATAGGCAGTAACCTCTTCAACATCAGCCACGGCAACTTCTGTCATGACTCGTTTCCAAAGGCAAGGAAAACAAAAGCAAAAATGAACTTGTGGGACTTTATCAAGATAAAAGTCTTCTGCAAAGCAAAGAAAACAGTCAACAAAACAAAGAGGGAAGCCATGGAATGGGAGACGATATTTGCAAATGACACTACAGATAAAGGGCTGGTATCCAAGATCTTTAAAGAACTTCTCAAACTCAACACACACAAAACATATAATCACGTCAAAAAATGGGCAAAAGACATGAACAGACAATTCTCCAAAAAGACATACAGATGGCTAACAGACACATGAAAAAATGTTCAACATCATTAACCATCAGGGAAATTCAAATCAAAACCGCATTGATACCATCTTACACAAGTTAGAATGGCAAAAATTGACAAGGCAAGAAACAACAAATGTTGGAGAAGATGTGAAGAAGGGGAGAAGGGAAACCCTCATACACTCTTGGTGGGAATGCAAGTTGGTATAGCCACTTTGGAAAACAGTATGAAGGTTTCTCAAAAAGATAAAAATAGAGCTACTCTATGACCCAGCAATTGCACTCTTGAGCATTTACCCCAAAGATATAGATGTAGTGAAAAGAAGGGCCACATGCACCCCAATGATAATAGCAGCAATGTCCACAATAGCCAAACTGTGGAAGGAGTTGAGATGCCCTTCGACAGATGAATGGATAAAGATGTGGTCCATATATACAGTGCAACATTACTCAGCCATCATAAAGGATGAATACCCATTTGTATTGATGTGGATGGAATTGGAGGGGATTATGTTAAGTGAAATAAGCCAGACATAAAAAGACAACTGTCATATGGTTTCATTTATTTGTAGAACATAAGGAATAGCATGGAGGACATTAGGAGAAGGAAGGGAAAAATGAAGATGGGTAATCAAAACCTTGATGAACCATGAGACTACGGACTACAGGAAACAAACCGAGGGTTTCAGAAGGGAGGGGGACGGGTGTGGGTTAGCCCAGTGATGGGTATTAAGGAGGGCACATATTTCATGGAGCACTGGTTGTTACATGCAAACAATGAATCATGGAACACTACATCAAAAACTAATGATGTGGGGTGCCTGGGTGGCTCAGTGGGTTAAAGCCTCTGCTTTTGGCTCAGATCATGATCCCAGAGTCCTGGGATCAAGCCCCGCATCGGGCTCTCTGCTCCGCGGAGAGTCTGCTTCCTCCTCTCTCTCTCTGCCTGCCTCTCTTGCCTACTTGTAATCTCTGTCTGTCAAATTAAAAAAAAAAATAATGATGTACTGTATGGTGACTAACATAACGTAATATTAAAAAAAATAAGCGTAGTGAAAATAAATTGGGTATAATATTTGGAAGTATGGATAGATTCAGAGAGTTTGTAGTCATTTTCAAGGAGTCTTCACATGAAAGAGCATGACATGTTCAAAGAGGAAATTTTCCAGGAACTTTACATTTGGTGTCAGTGTGCCATTGAATGCACTAACCAAGCACAAACATTTTTTCATGATTCAATCACAAAGAACCTGTTATAATTCCATTTTTCTTTGAACCTAGCTCTACATTTGTTTCTAGTCATTCTTATTTTAATTTGATTTGTTAGAAAGTTTTGATGACCTCAGATTTCCTTTACTGGGAATGTTTAAATCCTTTTCCTTTCTAAAATTCCATTAGGCCAATGTGAAGATACGAGCCTACATTATCAGAACAAGCTTAAAAAATATTCTTTACTTGTAGCTTTACAGAATATTATTGAGGGTTTATGATTGAAATTTCTAATATGGGGGCACCTGGGTGGCTCAATCAGTTATGTGTCTGCTTTTGTCTCAGGTCATGATCCCAGGGTCTTGGGATCAGAGGCCCCATCCATTCTGCTTTTCCGTCTCCCTCTCCTCCCACACATGTTCTCCCTCCCTCTCTCTCTCTCTATGTCAAATAAATAAAATCTTTTAAAATTTTTATTATACAGCTATATTAGTTTTGAAAAATGAGGTTAAGGGGTGCCTGGGTGGTTCAGTTGGTTGGGAGGCTGCCTTCGGCTTAGGCTTGATTTCAGGGTCCTGGAATTGAGCTCCACATTGGCTTCCTGCTCAGCGAGGACCCTGCTTCTCCCTCTCTCTCTGACTCTCCTCCCTGACTGTTCTCTCTCTCAAAAAAAAAAAAAAAAAATTAAAAAGAGAGAAGAAAAATGAGGTTAAGCTCAGCTTTTTGATTATAAATATTTTTTACCAAGAATTCCTTTTACTGAGCTTGATGTTTCAACACCATTTTGTGCACTTTCTTTTCACCTTATGGAACCTCCAGTTATTTGTCACTCCCAATTCTCTCCTCCCCCAAGTGTAGATTTCTGCATTTCAAGTTCTTCACCAGTGTTTACCTTCCCTTATAAAATTGCTAGCTACATTTTTCTATTTGTAAAATCCTCCATTTAGTTTCAGATCAAGTACTACCCAAACTCCTTACACTTGGGAATGGTGCTGCTACCAGTTTCTAATTGCTGTGAGTTATTTCTGTTTATAGATCATCATAATTGAAAACAGGAATCCTCCATTTTTTCATATGTGGTGATTCCAGATAGAATACTACCCTGGTATTTTCAACAAATCAACTCCAAATATTCAGAGCTGCATGGGAAGCTTTTTGTTTAAAGTTTAGAAAAGTGGAAGGAGTTTATAAGGAAAGGGGTTTACTTAACAGGATTTTGTATTGCAATGACAAAACTAACTTAATATTGAAGTACTCATTATCCCCAGGTCTGAGTCCTCAGATCCTTGACTGCCTCCAGTTTTTGAGTGTTAAGCAACTTGCTTCAGAGTCTTTCATATCTAGTCTGCTTCATGCTAACCTAACTCCTAGAATTTCTATTAGTTTCATATACAAAAATACATGTTTCTGTTCCAGATCCAAAGCTGCTTCTAAGGCACTTGAAGCAAAGAATTCCTTCCCTTAGAGAAACTCTTTTGCCAAGTGTTTAGAATGTTTTATTCCCTTCTGTTATTGTCTTAAATTTCACTC
>PISX010029665.1:0-17346 GCA_004024625.1 Mellivora capensis
GTAGGGTTTGAAATGACTTGTCAAAAGTGCTAAACTCCAGATTTAGTTTCATGAGAAACTTTGATTTTCCCAAAGTGATACACGAGCCTTTGAAACAGCTTTGATCTGCTCACTCATCTGATTTCCCTGTGGAGCATACAGGCTTTATAAGTAATTTGATCCCCCAAGAAATGCCTTTGAGAAATGCCAAACCAACACAAATCATAGGGCTTAAAAGTGCCTGCTGCCCCACTACCACTACTGCGTGTCTTGTGGAAGTTTCTGTACTTTTATGTACCACGAAGAGGTTGAATTGAATCAGGAAACTGTGACTGGGGGTGAGAGAAAATAGGAAGAGGGATTACAGCTCGTTGGTCCTTTTATTTTTATCTCCAGTTTCCAGGCTTTTGGAAAAGTAGAGTGAGATGAAAGGAGGTCCCTGCTGTCTCCCTGAAAGACAAGGCCATGGTTCCTGGTGTTCAGGTACAAGTCTTGGGTTGAATACCTCGCAGTTAAATCTTGGGAATATCTTAGTTCTATCCTGGAAGAGAAAAAGGCAGCTGTAAATTTTAAGGGTGTACAAGGGAGATGAGAGAAAAGAAAAATAAAGTGACTTGAGGATTATTATGGCCTCAGAGGGGTTTGAGAAGGCAACTGAAAATCTTAAGAGTTTTATGGGAATATTTCCACTCTTGCTGGCTGTATTTGGGGTCTGGTGGAGCTCTTCTTTACTGCATTCTTGAGAGAAAATGTTGAACCAGGATTCATAGATCTGGCTTGCAATTACGGCTTCGGTACTGTGGTCAACCTTAACAATAAAATAGCCAATTACCTTACTACCAAAGTGAGTTTATTTGGGAATAGATGGGGAAATGCAATTTCAAACCATAGGCAAGTTTAAAGAGACAAAAAGAAGCCCAGCTCTTATTACAGGGCTTGAGGAGGAAACTGAGGAGAGTTGTTTTAAATAAAACTTCACTTCACTGGAGAAGAGCAAGAGTTGGAGGTTGTGGTGGTTTCTCATTGGCTGCAAGCGGGGGTTAGTCCATTGCTGGTGGAATAGGGAGGGATCATTCTTTTTCTAGAAAGCAGGAGATATGATTCCTATGTGAAAAATGGCCTCCCCTGTCCAAACAATTCTTATCTTCCCTCTTCCTGCTGGTTATGCAGGCTGCAAGGGATTGTCTGTGCAAGAGAGCTACTTGCTTCAGGCTTCCTGATTCTGTTTTAAATGAGATTTCTGTGGAGGCCGGTAAAATGAGTGCTGTGCTGGCACTAACGCTAAGCTTGAGGTGGAGAAACAGAAACCAATCCACCTCGAGTTTTAGGGTTGACATAAGCACAGCCATCTTAGTGTCAGCAGCCATCTCAGGCCCCTGTGACCAAGGACTGAACTTTCACCTACTTTACTTTAGTTCCAGGGACCCCCACCCTTCTTTAGTAACAGGAATACCTCACCCTGTAAACACTCCAGGAAAAACCGCTATACCAAACACTGTAAACACTTCCGAGAAAGTACCTAACCCTGTAAACAGCCCGGCAACAGTTAATCAGCTTACTGCAGAAAAGTCTGAAACTTCTTCTCCCCCTCCCCAGCCTCTTGTAATGACCCATAAAACCCCCTGCCTTAACTAGCGTTGGAGTCCAAGTCTCTACTCCGCTGTGTCTGGTATACTTGGGCCCAAGCTTAAGCTTGTTAAATAAAGCCTTGTGTGATTGCATCGGTGTTGGCTCCTTGGTGGTCTCTTGGACGCAAAAACTTGGCCATTACAATTTTCTTTACTCATTGTCACATTGTCTACCTCTGTAACTTTGGCCAAATCACTTAGTTCCTCTAATTATCTCTTTTCCTTTCAATAGAAAGAATTTGACAATAATGATCTTTTATACCTGACAGAACTATTGTGAGGCTCTAGTAAGATAATGGATGATGAGAACCTTGGTATCTCATAAAGCACCAAAGAAATGAAAGGAGTTATTGGAATTGCATCATAGAAAGTGAGTACAGCAAACCGTGGTTTTGTTTTTTTTTTTTTTTGCATTCATGTAATCACATTGTACCACCACATTTTTGTTTGATAAGATTATAGCTTTCAATAAGTACACTCACAGAGTTGAGGATCTGAGACTAAGACAGTATTGTGGCCTAAGATTTCTCCAGTGGCATGGGATTTCATCAACAGGGCATTCAGATTTCAGGTGTTCTACTTTGTTTACATCTTGGGTTGGGTTCAATGTGCCAAAAGGATGTGCCATCATCTGCCAGAAGGGCCTCACTCAAGAGCAAGCACAGAAGAGAATTACAATAATTTTCTTCCCTCCCTTCTTTCCTTCAT
The DNA here is from genome assembly GCA_004024625.1 of Mellivora capensis. Lineage (NCBI taxonomy): Eukaryota > Metazoa > Chordata > Mammalia > Carnivora > Mustelidae > Mellivora > Mellivora capensis. Next base: position 2,316 of record PISX010029665.1, read on the forward strand.
TCCTGCCACAAACAGCCATATACTTACAACTTATTTATATGAATCAAGGAAATATTTATTTTAGTGCTCAAATTTGTTTGTGGAAGAAATCCAATTACTATGGAACAATACTATTATATAGTCAATGATACTCATACTATGTTACTATGAATTTAAGTCCTTAGAAAATAGATTCTGATATCCATTTACTTTTTTAATTTATCCATTTCATTGAAGAAAACTTACCGTGCTGAAATAGAAGCATCATTGAAATATGAAGGAGGTTTTATAAACTGGTTTTTAATAATCTGCAATGAGATGAAGAGATCTGCTAAGGATGGCCTCAGAAAATCCTTTGTTTTGGCATTGGCAATGAGAGGGAAAAGGGCTATCTTGTTTGTGTGGGTCAGACTTCTATAAAGGGCAGTATGCCATTCCCTGTACACCACCAATACTCACAGTTCTTATAGTCAAGATTTCACTCAGGGTAGATTATAAAGAAAGAAGAGGAATTCCATAGAAGCCAATGAAGTAATTTAAACACATTTTATCTTTATTAAAAAGAGAAGATCTAAAAAATTCCAAAGAGAAAACCAAAGAAATAACATTTAAATAGTATACCTATAAATTAGCAAAATAAATGACATTAAACTTTTTCATTAATACATAAGCCCTTAGTAGACAATTGGCATTAAGTTTTGAGAGAAAATAAAAGATTTGAACCTAAAATTCTCTTTATAGAAATTACCAGTTAAGTGTTTGAGCCAAAGACTTCTTTTTCAGACATTGAAGGGCTCAAAAAGTACATATAAAAATAATATAAGGATACATAGAGGCAAAATTAAACTGAAATCCAAAAAAGTAAAAACCATCTGGGAAATGGTTTTCAATGCTTATTTCATATGCTAAGTACACACACACACACACACACACGTGTGCGCATCTGTTATTGACTATGCTAAAGATGGCACTTTTACCTTGCCTCAGTAATCAAGGAAAATACTTGGATTCTCTTAGACTAGTTTAAGGAGATATTATGGAAATGAATCAACATAAATGCTTTTAATTTTTCTTTTATGAACCCTGTATTTCTTGACAAACATAACTCCTTGATTTTATGTCTATTTCTGATGTCAGTGTTGCAAATGGCAACAGCCAATCCTTGCTATATGAAAACCAGTGGATAACAAATTTCACCATTACTCTGAATTGCTTATTAAAAATTGAAGAAACAATCAGAAAAAAATGGACCAATAAATGAATAAATGGTTAGAGTTTTCCTGAGTGACAATATTCCAATTTTGAAGAAACTATTAATTTAGGGGGAAAATCCTAGAAATTATTTTAGTGAGGGATACATATATCATCTCACTGCCACAGCAAGAGATTCTGCACTCATTTTTTGGCTATATTTTAAAATTTAAATAGAATATATAAAATGGAGGAGAAAAAAAGAATGCACAAAGGGGTATGGTGCTAGTCTGAAGCCAGTACACAAGAGACCTATATCTAAAAACCTATATCTATCTATATCTAAAGACCTATATCTAAAAATGTATGTTCATTTTATTCTAATGATTATTCTTTAGCTGGAACAATGCATGCTCTCAAGCTTAAATGGTAGATTTGGGGTCACTTTAGCTTTGGCCAAACTCCAAAGAGAAAAAATGTAGCTCATGGTATGTGGAGGGAATATTTATCTAGAACTTCAGCATCTGAATAATGAACTATGATGTGAATGTGAACTCTTTATTTAATAGCTGCTAAATATTTATTTAGCACTGCCCGTGTTCCATGCATGTTTCTAGTTCTATTGATATAAGTGGTAATCAAAACAGATTACGTTTGTTCCCCAAATGGAAATTAAATTCGAGTGATAAAACACAGAAAAAGTAAGCACAGAAAAAGTAAAGGATATGATATATTACTAGGTGTTATCTATTTTAACAAATGAAGCAAATAAGACAGAGAGTGCTTTAGATTTGGGTTTCATTTTAAAGAGGGTAGTCAGGGAAGATTCATGAAAAAGTGACTGAAACCACAAGAAGTCCAGTATAAAGCAGAATGAATGAGGGATGAGAAATAAGTGAGTTCACAGAGTTGAGGGCAGGTGGTAGATCAAATTGCATTTTATAGTTCTATACTTTCAATATGTAGCCACTAGCACTTGAGTGCTTCCCTGAATCAAGATACGTTGTTTATATGTAAAATACACAATGGCTTTTGAAGACTTAATATTAAAAAATGTAAAATATCTCTTTAGTAATTTTATATTAATTATGTGTTGGCATGATAATATATTGGATATATTGACCTAAACAGAATATATTTAAAATGTAATTGACCTGTTTCTTTTTATCTTTTAAAGCAATTACTAGAAAATTGTGGCTACCCTCACATTTGTGTTGTAGAACATTGTCCTAGATCATTCTAGGACTTTAACTGTTACTCATGGGGCATTGGGGAACCAGTGGAAGGTTTTGAATCAAGAAGTGACATGATTGATCTCATCTTAATAGGATCACTCTGGCTGCTGCTGTGAGAAGAAATAATAGAGGGATGAAAGGAAGGTGACTACTTAAGGAAACAACTTCAATAATCCGGGCAAGAGATGACTCACCATGGAGCACAGTGAAAGCAGTGAAGATTCCGAATGATTTTCCACAATGTGTCCAGGAACACTGGGTGATGAGCTGGATATGGAACCCTAATCTGAATAAGAATTCTGAAAGAGAGTTGTTATCTAGACAGGAAACTGACAAGCTCCGAAGAGAATTCTGGTGTAGCTGGTGGTGGCCATCAGTTTTTCTCACCAGTGTTTCTTATCAGTATGTCCCTGCACCTTGAAATTAGATGCACAAAATGAAGGTGAGCCAAAACATTTCCTACCTTTGGTGAGATCATCTGCTTTCATGTGCTTCATGTGACACATTATTAAAGAAAGTGCTCCTCAGCCCAACACCTCTAAGCCAAACAAAGTATCTTTTAGTGTTCTTTCATCTTAAATTTTAAACATCTTCATAGGCATTTTAATGATAAGTTGATACATAAGGCCAATACCCATGCTTAGTCATAAATACAAATTTAGAGTCTTACAGACATGAACAACATTTTAGATAAAATTTCATGCCAGAAGTAACTGGAAATGTGTGTGTATAGTAATCCCCTTTTACCCCTGGTTTCAGCTACCTTAGGTCAACTGTGGTCTAATAGGAGATGATCCTTCTTTGACATATCATCAGAAGGTCACTAGTAGCCTAACACTATGTCATATACCTACATAATTCAACTGAATTCATGCCATCACATAGGTGTTTTATTATCTCACAGCATCACAAAAAGAATAAAGGTGAGTACAGAATAATAATTTGAGATAATTGATAACAATTGAGATAATCTGATAAGCTTTTCTTAGCGCATATTGTTATAATTATTCAAATTTATTATTAGTTATTGTTGTTAGTCTCTTTCTGGTCTTAATTTATAGAGTAAACTTTATCACAGAAATAAATGTATGGAATAAACATAGTATACATAGGGTTTATTACAATCCACAGTTTCTGGCATCCACCGGGGGTCTTGGAATGTATCCACCGTAGATAAGGGGAACTATTGTATGTGAAAAATTAAACTGGAAGAAATTTAGCAGTGAATTAATCTACTGACCCTCCCCCCAATTGTCTTAACTCAAAAGTTCCTTGTGTTGGGAGAAACTTACTCTTTTTATGTCTCAGTGGAAATCATTTCCATCAATTGTCCTGCCCTGCCTTATGAAATGAAAATTATTTATTTTACAGAATTGTTAAGGTTTGGAAAGAAAGTTATTCTTGGTCCTCTTAAAAACGTTGCTTGACTTTGCTGAATAATAATACTGTATTTTTTTCTCAGCAGTATTTAGGAGAACCAAAATGTGTGTGAGTGTGTGTGTGTGTGTGAGAGAGAGAGAGAGAGAGAGAGAGGAAGAGATACCTGAAATTTTATGTTGTCACACAGTTGTAGCACAAAGAAAATTATAAAACTGAAGGATATAATAATTGAGATATGTAAAAAGAACATATAGGAACTTTAAAAATTATTGTTGCCTAATAGTAAAACAACTGTCTATTATTCAAAGAAAGATACCTGAGAGGAAAAGAGTGCTAAACTAAAAAAAAATTTAAAAACATAAAAAAAATTAAAGAATTATATAATTATTACCCAGATTTAGCCAAACTCAAGATTCAGAGCATAGTCCTCTAGACCACTAAGTCTGCTGAAGACCCTTAACATCAACAACACAAAATAAAAAAAAATAGTAATAATGGCAGTTCTCTGTGTATGAGGCTTTGAAGGAGGTCCAACTCCTTTCTGCACACTCCCATGGCATTTAAGCCGCTGGTTTTCACTCTGATTATGGCCATTTGTAAAACACCACTAAGCCTGCCGCTCTAATAAGATTGAGACATTTATTTATTTATTTATTTATTTATTTAGAGCGTATGTTTTCCAGATTGTTGCAAGCCTTTGATAATTTCTGGAGCTCTGAAAGACTTGAATATGACTTTTTTTTTTTTTACCAGTGTTCCCATTCCTTCTATAAAGAAGATGATTTTTGAGGTTATTACTCCATTATTTTTACTGTTGTCCTCCTTCTGTTCCTTTTTAAATTGCAAGATATATATAACGTGAACTTGCCATTTTAACCATTTTAAGTGTACTCTTCTGTGCTGTTAAATACATCTGCATGGTTGTGCAAACATCACTGCTCTCTCCAGAACTTTTTTGACATCTCACACTGAAACTTTGTATCCATGAAGCACTAACTCTCCACCTACCATGGTCCTCTACATTGACCTTGGTAACCACTATTTTATGTTCTGACTCTAGGATTTGACCATCCTGTGACTTCACATAAGTGGAATTATACAGTATTTGTATTTTTGTGTCTGGTTTATTTCACTTGGCATGCTGTCTCCAAAGTTCACCAGTGTTGTAGCATGTGTCAGAATCTAATTTCTTTTTAAGCTAAATAATATCCTATTGTATGTAGACAGAACTTTTTGTTTGTTCATTTATCAGTCAGTGGACATTTGGGTTGCTTCCCCAAATTCCCAAATTTTAGCTATTGTAAATAATGCTACTATGAACATGGGTGTACAGATATCTGTACTCAACTGAGTCTCTGCTTTCCATTATTTTTAATATATACCCAGAAGGGAAATTGCTGAATCCTAAGGTAATTCTATTTTTAATTTCTTTAAAAGATTTTATTTATTTATTTGACAAAGAGGCAGGCAGAGAGAGAGAGGGAGAAGCAGGCTCCCTGCTGAGCAGAGAGCCGGATACGGGGCTCTATCCCAGGACCCTGGGATCATGACCTGAGCCGAAGGCAGAGGCTTTAACCCACTGAGCCACCCAGGCGCCCCTATTTTTAATTTTTGAAAAAATATCTGCTATTCTCCACCTTACATTCCCATCTTACATTCTCATCTTAAATTCCCATAATGCACAAGGATTCCAATTTCTTCACAATCTCACCAAACCTTGTTATTTACTGGAGTTTTATTTTAATTTTTGGTAATAGCCATCCTAATAGGTATGAAGTAATACTCATTGTGGTTTTGATTTGCATTTCCCTAGTGATGTTGAGTATCTCTCCATATGCTTATCAACAATTTGTATATTTTATTTGAAGAAATGTCTACTTAAATCCTTTACCCATTTAAAACATTTTGTTTTTTTGTTGTTGTTGAGTTTTAGGAGTTATTTATATATTCTGGATATTAATATATTATCTGAAATATGATAAGATATATTCTTATAGTCCACATATATTCTCCTATTCCATAGGTTGCCTTTCACTTTGTTAATAGTGTTCCTAATGTACTGTTGACTTTTTCAATCTTTGTTTTTTCTGTTTTTCTGATAGGATAATTTCCATTGATCTATCCTCAACTTTTTTACTAATTGTGTTAGGGTTCTCCAAAGAAACAGACAAATAGGATGTCCATATATAGAAAGAAATGTAATTTAAGTAATTGGCTGACATGCTTTATTGTGGAGGCTTGGTGAGTCCAAAATCTGATGCAGGTAACGGTCAGGTTGAAGATCCCAGAAAGAGTTGTGGTTTGAATCCAAAGGCAGTCAGGCTGGAGACCACGAACAGCCAATGTTGCAGTTGAAATCCTAAGGCAGTCTATGGGCAGAATTCCTTCTTTTTCCTTAGGGAAGCTCAGCCTTTTGTTCTATTCAGACTTTCAACTGACTGGATGAGGACCACCCCAGAGAACAAGTATTTTATATAAGAGTTTGGGGTAAGACTTTACTTGGGCAGTAGTTTATTTAATACTTTCTTTGAGAGTAAGACTACTTTGGGAGTATTTTATACACGGCTTTTCCTTTAACAGGCCTTAGAATGTGAGCCCTGGTGAAATTCCAGAAGTCACTTTTGGCTCTACACTCAAGGTGCCAGCTTTCTGCACTGTGGGAATGTGTCCACCTTAAATCCTGGGTGCCAACATTTGTGATCACCTTGGACTTCTCTTTGCTCTCCCATTTTGCCTCAAGCTGTATCAATCTTTGCAGATATCCCTATACCTTCCGTCTTTCCAGCAGCCTTCAGAGGGTCACTTTAGTGCACTGCAAAAATGCCCTGTTTGCTTCACACAGATTTTCCTCAGGTCCTCTGTCCACCACCTCAATCTTGGAAAGGTATCTGCAGTGAACTTAGTGAACACCCAGAGTGCCTAAGAGTGTTTTCACTTGCCTACCCTGCCCTGAGCCTCCAGGAAACTGTTTACACCTGCTAAAGAAACTGAGCCCTTCCTAGAGATCTCTTAGCTCTGGGTCCTGCTCCTCCTTTTATGCAGTCCGTGACAGCCTGTGAGTAAGAATAGTAAATATATGCAGACTAGCACTGTGGCTGGAGCACCCTGAGTTTCGAATTCACCATGCCTGCCCATTAAAAGTCTGCAAAAATTCAGGCTTTTTTTTCTTTTTTTCCAACAAATATGTTTAAGGCATATTTCTTTGTCTTTTCCTTCTACTCTGCAAGGGATGGAAGCAGCCACGGGTCTCTTAAATTCATTTAGGTGTCTTCGTATCCTTTGTTATCTGGTAGGTTTAAAAAGAAAAACTATAATTTGGTCACATGTACGACTTGTTTTTATTGTCAGGCTGGAAGCAATGGTCTCTTGCAAGTTTGTACTTTATTATCATAGTGGAAATTCTCAGTTTTGTCTATCCTTGATTTTTCAACTAAATTTAGAATCATATAGAATATTGTGTTTTGTGCTGGGCTTCATTTTCTTATCATTAGTCTGCAAGATTAATCTATTTGTGGCAGTAGTCCTTTCTTATGTATAGTATTCTCTTGCATCCAATTTGTTCTTTTTTAGATGGTCGTGTGGATTGTTTTCACTTTGGAGGAATTATAAATAAAACTTCCAGTAATACCCTTTTCATGTCTGTTGATGAACATATACTCTCTTCTCTTAGAAATGTACTGCAAATAGAAACGCTGGGTTATGACGTTGGCATCTAATTAGCTTTAGTAGATATTGCCAAGCAATTTTCCAACATGTTTATATCAGTATACACTCCCACTAGCCATAATGGAAATTTTAGTTTCTCTACATCCTCATCAACACTTAGCATTGTTACTTTTTTTTAATTAACATATAATGTATTATGTGTTTCAGGGGTACAGGTCTGTGATTCATCAGTCTTACACAATTCACAGCACTCCCCATAGCACATAGCCTTCCCAATATCCATCACCTAGTGTTATTTTTTAAAATAAAAAAAAAAAATTGGGTATTTAATAAGCATTGGTTGGTATTTCATTGTGACTTAATTTGCATTTCCCCCATGAATAATGATGTTGCCCTTTTCTTTTAATTTTGATCATTGAAGTATAGTTGACATAGAGTGTTCTATTACTTTCAGGTGTACAACATAGAGATTTGGCAATTCTATACATTACTCAATGCTCACCACTATTAATTGTAGTCACCATCTATCACCACACATTATTACCCTATTATTGATTGTATTCTCTATGCTGTACTTTTCATCTCCATGACATCTATTTTAACTGAAATTTTTTATCTCTGAATCCAGTTCACCTATTTTGCCCATACTCCTCATGCCCTTCCCTTCTGGCAACCACCAGTTTGTTCTCTGTATTTATGAGCCTATTTCTGTTGTTTTGTTTGTTCCTTTGTGTTGTCTTTTTAGATCCCACAATAAATGAAATCATGTGGTATTTGTCTTTCTTTGACTTATTTTACTTTGACATTTTTCACCTAGATCCCATGTATAAGTGAAGTCATACGGCATTTGTCTTTCTTTGACTTAATTCACTTAGCATATTTACTTAGCACCTTCTAAGTCCGTCCATGGTGTCACAAATGGCAAGCTCTCATTCTTCTTTATGGCCGAGTAATATTCCATTATAAATATATACCACATTTTCTTTACCCATTCTTCTGTTGATCAACATTTAGGTTGTTTCCATACCTTGGCTAGTGTAAATAATGCTGCTATAAACAGAGGGGTGCATATATCTTTTTTTTTTAAGATTTTATTTATTTATTTGTCAGAGAGAGAGAGAGAGAGAGAGCGAGCCCACACAGGCAGACAGAGGCAGAGGGAGAAGCAGGCTCCCTGCTGAGCAAGGAGCCTGATGTGGGACTCGATCCCAGGATGCTGGGATCATGACCTGAGCCGAAGGCAGCTGCTTAACCAACTGAGCCACCCAGGCGTCCCGCATGTATCTTTTTTAATTACTTAAGCTTTTTAATATACTTATTGGCTATTTGAATATCCTATTATGTGTTATAGTTATTCAAATCCTTTGCCCATTTTGTAAATTGGATTGTTGCTTTATACTTAATGATTTGAAAAAGCATTTTATATATAATTGGATTAAGTACTTTTCATGTATTCATATATCAGATGTCTTTTCCAGTGTGTGATTTGCCTTTTTATTCTACTCGTGATAACTTTTGATGTGATAATCTTATTTTTAGCTTATAACAGTTAATGTTTGTGTATATGTACAAATGTGTGGAGAATGTGTGTACGTATGTGTGTTTTATTTTCCTTTCTCTGATACTTATCTTTATATTCTTTAGAGAAACTACCCAATATCTTTCTTGTTTGGAATAATATTCTTTTAACACTTTGTACCTCTATATCCATTAGATTTAATTTTAATTCTCATATTTAATAGTTTCTAAGGTTACATTGCGCAAAAACTGAGATTCTTAGAGGGTAAGTGACTTCCTCAAGATCCTCTCACCATTTGGTGTTGGAACAGATTTCAAACCAAGATCCTTTGATTCTACTAATATTTCTATGTGCTTTCCCTTAACAGCAATCCCTAAATAACAAATTAAGTACATCCACTACAAGTATTTGTGCTTGTTTTTATTTACCACATTCTTCTGCAATTTACTTCCTCAAAGTGCAGGCTATTTAATTTTTAGTGTCCCATAAGTGACCTAATAGTTCCAAATGCTTCTACAAGTCTGAGGCTTTTCATTCTGACCTGACAGAACTGTTGAACAGAGTCCTTAAGGTACCTTTGCTTCTATGAACATTGACAATTTATGTCTCCCCAAAACACCCTTTTCCTTTGCTCTCAAGTCTGATCCTTTAATCTATTCAATTGCAAATGGAAAGAAGATAAAGGGAAGGCAAGGCATCACAAAGAAGTACTTTATGGAAGAGGAAAACAGAAACTTGTGACTGTAGTATGGAATAAATACTTGATTAAAGAAATTTAGAAATGTATTTCAAATAACCTGGCAGATCCTATTTTAACTGATGCCATGAAATCTTTCACATTTCATGTTAACATTTATAAGTGATGTATAAACAATTGCAGTGGGTATAAATATTTCTCAAGATGAATTTGCGCAACCCAAACTGCACTATTTTGATTGACTAACATATCACAGAGCTTTCTAGTTACAATGACTATATGCACTTTAAATGTCATTCTACACCCTAAGTTAATAATCATTAGGGACTGAGAGGATCAAAAACATTTGTATTGCAATGAACATATATAAATACCTTGGAAAGAATCAAAATGGTCCTACCATAGGGATGCCATTTACTTTGCAGCTTGGAAATCACAACATCCCTTCCAGTCATAAGGTTTTTAATAGGAGGTAGCTATAAACTGCAATATACTTACCATCTCCAGTCTTTCATTCTTGAAATATTGACCTAATCTTTGACTCTATCATATCCCCAGAGCCTGATGTCTAATCAGTTGCCAAATCTTGTTGATTTGGCAGCAGTGGTGGAAATGGAGAAAGGGAGATTTATCACCTGCTCTCAATTTCCTCAGCTATTACTGTAATGGTAAAGAAAGTACCATTATTGCTTCCTTGAGAAATTGCAAGAGCTCCTCTGGCTTTTCATTTCTTCTCCCTCTTCTTAATCTACTCCATTTATGCCACCTGGTGAATTTTTCAATCATACTGACAGGATGTGGTTTTGGTTTTGTTTTAAAATCTCCCAGTTTTGGGACGTCTGGGTGGCTCAGTTGGTTAAGCATCTGCCTTCGGCTCAGGTCATGATCCCGGCGTCCTGGGATCGAGTCCCACATCGGGCTCCTTGCTCGGCGGGGAGCCTGCTTCTCCCTCTGCCTCTGCCTGCCACTCTGACTGCCTGTGCTCAATCTCTCCTCTCACTCTCTCTCTGACAAATAAATAAATTAAAAAAAATTTTTTTTAAAAAATCTCCAGTTTTTTTATTTTATTTTGACAATATAATCCCAGGGCTTTAGCCTGATACTCAATTTTTCACATGCTCTGGCCCTAAGCCTTTTTGTTTTGCTATATTTCCCCATTATTCCTTTATAGATTTTGTATTCAACTCTCCTGTCTCTAAGATCTTCTCACTATGGACAATTGCTTATTGACATCTTCTATCATAAGGCTTTTAACTATCCATCTTGAAAACAAACTTTAAAAACATGTTGAAACATTAAACCTCTTTTAAAATGATTTTAGCCATTTTTTAAATAAAAAGAAAGAAACATTCAAACACACAGACTATCAAGCAACCTAAGGGATGCTATTTCATCTCTGGAAAGTATTTATAGATATTAGAATAAAACTGTGCTGTTACACTAATTTCTCTCTGGTGGCGTAAACCTATTTCTAACTTCTTTCTAAGATAAATAATCTTTAGGCTCTGTTTTTTGTTTTGTTTTGTTGTTGTTGTTTTGTTTTGTTTTGTTTTTTTTCGTGGCCACAGGAGAAACTGTCATGATTCAGTTAAATATATCGGAAAAAGTGAAAAAGTCCACATTAACCAAAGTGAGAAATAGGCAGAGTAGGTTCATTTCTCTATGGTTATTTACTTTTTCACTCATGTAGACGTTTATGTCTTTCTAATGAATTCATTTTTATGTGACACAAGGAAACAATTTTTCTCTAATAAGGAAGATAATATCAATGAGCACATAATCCCTTAATGACTCTGCTTTTTTTAAAAAGAGAGACTCTGTCTCTTCTTTTTAAAGATTTTATTTATTTATTTAACAGGGATTGAGAGATAGCAAGAGAGAACACAAGGAGTGGGAGCACCAGGCAGAGGGAAATCTCCCCACTGAGTAAGGAGCCTGATGCAGGGCTTAATCCCAGGACTTTGGGATCATTTAGCTTAGTAGGCTAAGACACGCAGAAACCCCAAAGATTCTGATTTTAATAATATTCAAACTGTCTTCTCATGAAGAGTATTAAAAGGTGACTCATCACCAGGAACTAGATGCAGTGAGACTTCATTTACTCAAAGTTTTTAGAAGTGGTATTTCACATAATTGAATGTTTCAGATAGTTCAGATTTATAGTTTAAATTTTTTTAAAAAGCTTTGTGAAAATGGATAACTCTCTTTTTTTTTTTTCCATAGCACAGGGCATTGCCCTATATTTGTTGATCTTGGGGTTTATCTTTATGAATATCCATTAGCACAGAGCAACATAGTATACCTTAGTGGCTTTAATAATGTTTTCTCTAATGTTGAGTGGTCAGCTAGCCTTTCTTTAATAATACATTTGCTTTCCATTAAGAATATTTCTCTTGCTCTGATTTCCTTCTTCTTTTCTGCCTTTATTTTTTGTGAGCTGAAAAGGAGGGGGCAAATAAATCAAGAATTGTATGTTACACACAATTATAAAATATTTTTTAAGATTTTATTTATTTATTTGACAGACAGAGATCACAAGTAGGCAGAGAGGCAGGCAGAGAGAGAGAGAGAAGGGAAGAAGCAGGCTCCCCGCCAAGCAGAGAGCCCAATGTGGGGCTCGATTCCAGGACCCTGGGATCATGACCTGAGCTGAAGGCAGAGGCTTTAACCCACTGAGCCACCCAGGTGCCCCTATAAAATATTTTTATATGACAGTTCACGTTTTACAAAACATTTTAATATAATTTTTTAATTGTTAGAGCAAATCAGATTGGTATATATCATCTACGCTTTACAAACAGGTAAATGAGAGCTCAAAGAAATAGATCATATTTCGTAAGTCCAGATAGCTGTTAAGTTTTAGCTATAGAACTGAATTCAAACCTTTGACTCCATGTCTGATATATTTTGCATTACAGAATAGTTGCCAGTAATTTAATAGAGTTCTGGGTAAGAGCTCAAAAAGTAGTAGGAGAGACTGTAAAAGCAATTTCTAGTCTTCAGTGGCTTGCTTGCTTGCTTGCTTGTTTCTTTCCTTGATTGATTGATTGATTGATTTATAACTTAGGTTCAGAACTGTTTTGAAGAAGGTAAAGTCTCCAGAAGTAAATGCATTGACTAGATAGGCAGTTATTGTGCTGTTTTAGCTAGCAAAAAAAGGTTTTTGCTCTACTAGCTATAAAATATAATTCTGGACATCATGACTATCAAATAGTCAATTCTTGGAAGATGTGGAATAAGGACACTTCATGGACTTGAGTCTACTGAATGGGGACTCAAAGGCATTCTTTCTGATAAATAACAACTTCCAGTTCCAGTTCCAGTTCCAGTTCCAGTTCCAGTTCCAGAGGGTCTTGGCTGACCCTAAACTGAGTTGATGGAAAGCAGGGCTTTTGGGTTTAAGGACTTAAATACTCAGAAGAGAACATGTTTCCACCTTTCTCACCTTCATCTGACCTTGTTACAGAGCAAAGGAAGAGAAAGCTGAGGATAATGGGGGAATTGATGCAAATTTTGCCTCACTTAAAACAGACTGAATGCCCTAGAAAGAAAAAGATTAGTTTTGAAGTTGCAGAATATACCTTCATAAAGTATTTTATAAGTCTTTGGGCATAAAGAATATTATTTCCTGGTCTGGATGACAGAATATGACTCCTTATTTGAAAGAGGGCATTGTACATGGGGCCAAAGATAATTGTGGCATTGAGAATACTACAGTGTTCTCCTAAAATACTTATTTTCATGATAGTTTCTTGGAAAACAGTGATTGATGTGAAAATGCAGCAGATGAAGCAAAAGAATAAAAACATGGGAACCATCCCATGATGACTATAGCTGCCTTTTATTTGTGGAGACACTCATTTAGGACTCCCTGAAAAACAAAGGCAGGAGATTTATTTAAGGGACTGAAGGTCGTATGTAAGTGCACTGTATGTGGATAGTAGGGGAAAGAGGAGTCAGGACAGGCAAGGAAGTGTATATGTGAAAAGAAGTGGAATTTTGATTTATTGATAAGTATAGTACTTCATTAATATCTGTAGTCTGAAGAGACCTAGCAGTATTGTTCAACACTTAAAATACAGATTTCTATTGGGCACAGATGGGTCAGTGGAATATCGTGGAAACTTTCTGCTTTTTTTGAATGAAGAGATTTCTTAATAGTTAGAGGTTAAAGGAATGTATTAAGTATCTTCGATCTCTTATTTGAGAAAAGTTTCAGACAAAAGGAGAGGACACCACACTACCCATTCACTAAATATCTACTTGTTCATTTTTTCTGGTTGGAAGATTGATCTTTCGGCTGGACCCAATAGAAAAAACAAACTGAAAGAGAAAATTTTCCAAGATATGTAACAGAATAACAGCCAGTTACTGTTAATGGATTTTATGTTTCTGGGTGTAAAAAGTTATCAAATAATTTATCAAGTGTAAAGAATCAGGTGGGTGTTTGAAAACAGATTTATCTAGGATGGCTTATGGCTCAATGCACGGAAGAAGAGCCATCTTCTGGAAACCGTAGAGAATTCATGCAGAGAAGGGCCCTAAACATCAGATCTGATGTCATTTGAGAGATGGGGAAACTAAACCATAAAAGGAAACTTAATTTGGCACATCTGAATCCTAAACAGAAGTATCAAACTCTTTTCACTGATTAATTCTTTTTTCTCTTTGTCAAATTCTTTTTTTTAAAATTTCTTTTCAGCGTAACAGAATTCATAGTTTTTGCACCACACCCAGTGCTCCATGCAATGCGTGTCCTCCATAATACCCACTACCTGGCTCCCCCAACCTCCCACCCCCCGCCCCTTCAAAACCCTCAGGTTGTTTTTCAGAGTCCATAGTCTCTCATGGTTCATCTCCCCCCCAATTTCCCTCAAGTCCCTTCTCCTCTCCATCTCCTCATGTCCTCCATGTTATTTGTTATGCTCCACAAATAAGTGAAACCATATGATAATTGACTCTCTCTGCTTGACTTATTTCACTCAGCATAATCTCCTCCAGTCCCATCCATGTTGCTACAAAAGTCGGGTATTCATCCTTTCTGATGGAGGCATATTATTCCATAGTGTATATGGACCACATCTTCTTTATCCATTCGTCTGTTGAAGGGCATCTTGGTTCTTTCCACAGTTTGGCGACCGTGGCCATTGCTGCTATAAACGTTGGGGTACATATGGCCCTTCTTTTCACTACATCTGTATCTTTGGGGTAAATACCCAGTAGTGCAATTGCAGGGTCATAGGGAAGCTCTATTTTTAACTTCTTGAGGAATCTCCACACTGTTCTCCAGAGTGGCTGCACCAACTTGCATTCCCACCAACAGTGTAAGAGGGTTCCCCTTTCTCCACATCCTCTCCAACACAC
>PISX010029666.1:0-19678 GCA_004024625.1 Mellivora capensis
AACTACTAGAACTCATACAGCAATTCAGTAACGTGGCAGGATACAAAGTCAATGTACAGAAATCAGTGGCTTTCTTATACACTAACAATGAAAATACAGAAAGGGAAATTAGAGAATCGATTCCATTTACTATAGCACCAAGAACCATAAGATACCTGGGAAAAAACCTAACCAAAGAGGTAAAGGATCTGTACTCGAGCAACTACAGAACACTCATGAAAGAAATCGAAGAAGACATAAAAAGATGGAAGACCATTCCATGTTCTTGGATCGGAAGAATAAACATTGTTAAAATGTCTATACTACCTAGAGCAATCTATACTTTTAATGCCATTCCCATCAAAATTCCACTGGTATTTTTCAAAGAGCTGGAGCAATTGTGCATTTTTAAAAGTTCCTTACAATACATACATATAGAATTTATAGCATAGTAAATCTTACCATTAAAAACTGTAATTCTCCTTTACCCCCTTCCAAAAGCATATGGTCAAATTCATTAAAATGCGTACATTAACTGTGTGCATTTTTATATGCCAATCAAACTTCAATAAAGCTTTAAAGAAAAAAAGAAAAATGATGGAAAAAACCCTTTACTTATTCACTTTAATCTAAGACCCTAAATTATTCATCTTGATAATCAAGTGTCAGAATAAAGTAAATGAATTCTTGACACAATTCAAATGGTTTAGAAAACTCATATGTGTATCAGAAATATTAGATTCCACCCATATCTGGCACAAAATATACTAATATTTATTACTACTTAACTTTCATATTTAATATATCCAATATCTAAAGAGGTCATATTAGCATTATTCATTTTATTTTCCAGACATATCTGTTATTATGTAAAAAGGTTTTTTATTTAATTATTTTTTAGTTCATCATGGTAAGTGTACTCTTTAATCCCCATAACATATTTCACTCACCCCTCTACACACATCCCTTCTGATAACTATAGGTTTGTTCTATATAGGTAAGTCTGTTTCTTGGCTTTCCTCTTTCCTTTTTTTGCTTGTTTTGTTTCTTAAATTCCACGTGAGTGAGATTATATGGTACTTGTCTTTCTCTGCCTAATTTCACTTAGCATCCTACTTTCTATCCATGTCTTTGTAAATAGCAACACTTCATTCTTTTTTATGGCTGAATAAAGTTCCTTATATATACACCATATGTTCTTTATCCTTTCATCAGTTCATGGATACTTAGGCTGCTTCCATATCTTGGCTATTGAAAATAATGCTGCTATAATCATGTGGTTACATGTATCCCTTTGAATTAGTGTTTTTGAATTTTGGGGGTAAATTTGCATAGTAGTATGATTACTGGATTGTAGAGTAGTTCTATTTTTTAACTTTTTTTTCTAAAGATTTTATTTATTTATTTGACAGACAGAGATCATAAGTAGGCAGAGAGGCAGGCCGAGAGAGAGGAGGAAGCAGGCTCCCTGCTGATCAGAAAGCCCGATGCGGGGCTCGATCCCAGGACCCTGAGATCATGACCTGAGCCGAAAGCAGAGGCCTAACCCACTGAGCCACCCAGGTGCCCCTATTTTTTAACTTTTTGAGGAACCTCTATACTGTTCTCCAGAGTTCTTGCACCAGTTTTCATTCCCAACAGCAGTTCAAAAGGGTTTCTTTTTCTTCACATCCTCACCAATACCTGTTGCTTCTTGTGTTGTGAAGTTTAGTAATTTTGGTAGGTATGAGGTGATATCTCATTGCAGTTTTGATATGCATTTCCCTGGTGATGAATGATACTGAGCATCTTTTCATATGTCTGTTGGCCATCTAGATGTCTTCTTTGGAGAAATGTCTTCTGCCCATTTTTTAATTGTATTATTTGGTTTTTAAGTGCTGATTTGCATAAGTTCTTTATTTATTTTGGATACTAACCCTTTATCAGATATGTCATTTACAAATATATTCTCTCATTCTGGAGATTGCCTTCAAGTTTTGTTGATTGTTTCCTTCACTGTGCAGAAACATTTTTATTTTGATGTAGTTCAATAGTTTAGTTATGCTTTTGTTTCCATTGTCTCAGGAGACATAGCTAGAAAAATGTCTGAGAAATTACTGTCTATGCTCTCTTCAAGGGTTTTTATGGTTTCAGGTCTCACACTTAAGCCTTTAATCCACTTTTAGTTTATTTTTGTGTATGATACAAGAAACTGGTCTAGTTATTTTGTTTGTTTGTTTTTGCACGTAGCTGTCCAGTTTTCCCAACCCCATTTGTTGAAGAGATTGTCTTTTTCCCATTGTATATTCATTCCTCCTTTGTCCAAAGTTAATTGACCTTATAATTGTGGGTTGGGGTGCCTGGGTAGTGCAGCTGTTTAAGTGTCTGAGTCTTGACTTGGGCTCATGTCATGATCTCAGGATCATGAGATAAAGCCTCATGTGGGGTTCTACACACAGCATAGATCCTGCTTGAGACTCTCTCTCCCTCTGACCCTACCCTCTCACACTTTCTCTCTCTCTCAAATAAATAAATAAATCTTTAAAAATAGTAATAATAATTGTGGGTTTATTTCTGGATTTTCTATTCTACTTCATTCCATTGATCTATGTGTCTATTTTTATACCAGTACCATACTGTTTTAATTACTACCAATTTATAATATATTTGAAGTCTGGAATTGTGATTCCTCCAGTTTGGTTTTCTTTTTCAAGATTGTTTTGGTGATTTGAGGTCTTTTGTGGTTCCATACAAATTTTAGGATTTGTTGTTAGAGTTCTGAGAAAAATGCTGTTGGTATTTGGATAGTGACTACTTTGGGTAGTACAGACAGTTTAACAATATTTATTCTTTCAAACCATGAGCATGAAATGTCTTTCCATTTCTTTGCATTATCTTCAATTTCTTTACTCATTTTTTTCCAGTTTTCAGAATATAGGTCTTTCACCTCTTGGTTAAGTTTATTCCAAGATATTTTATTGGTTTTGGTGCAATTGTAAATGGGATTGTTTTCTTAATTTCACTTTCTGCTATTTCACTATTGTTATGTAAAAATGCAACAGATTTCATACATTGATTTTGTATCCTGTGACTTTACTTAAATCCATTTATCAGTTCTAATAGTTTTTGGCACAGTCTTTAGAGTTTCCTGTATATACTATTATGTCAACTGCAAAAAGTGAGTTTTACTCCTTCCTTACCAAATGCACAAGGCATTTGGCTGTCTTTTATTTCTTTATGTTGTCTAATTGTTATGGGCAGCACATCCAGCACTATGTTGAATAAAAATGGTGGGAAATGGCATACTTGTTGTTTTCCTGACCTCAGGGTACTTACCCTAAGCTCACCTGTCTCATAGATACAAGTAAATAACATATCAGAAGAAATAACCCAGAAAACAATCTAAGACTGGCAGAACAAAATCCACAACTAAAGGTAGAGAGGAGACCACATTGAAGAAGGTAGGAAGGGTGAAGATGTTGTCTGGGAACAAAACAGACCATGGCATTCCTCTGTGGGAAAGGAGCTGGTGGTGTGGAGAAGGACAAAGAACAGACTTTCACACTAGCAACCAACAAAGAGGGAAGATGAATCCACATTTTTGCCCTTGAAAGTGAGAGGGCGCAAATTTTGTGAATTCTTACAACCAGAGGGACTTAAAGCCTGGAATTTGAAAACCAGCATGCTCTGCTCTGGGAGAGCCCTAAAAGACTTGGGAAGCAGAGTCCCCATCCTTACAGTGACAGCATAGCAAACAGTCCCCATGGACACAGTGTAGAAGCAGCAGTTTGAAAAAATGTCAGGTGTAGACAGGAGGGATAGTGAGCATGACTCAGAAAGACAGGAATCATAAGGGGACTCCTCCAAGAACAAAGGAGCTAAAAGGCATCATTTCCCTCTCTCACCTTCCAGCATAAACAACAGGCACCTGCAGAAACCAGCACAACACCAACACTCATTACTTAACTTGCTTGCTCCAAGCCCCCCTCCACCAGGCTTCAGTGGTCCACACATCCCCATCACACTTGCTGTAGTCTTGGCACCACAAGCACCCTCCCCAGAAAACTGCTGCAAACCCTGCCAACACCAGTATCTCCCAACCCACACATTTTGTGGGACCTCAGTTCCAGTGGTGACAGGGGCAGGTGTCATTTCACAAACATACCACTGCACACATTGTTAAAACATGCCCCACCTCTGCTTAGGACCAAATATTGCCCACAATAGGCAACGAGAGCCTCTGAAGACAACTAGACTTAACCAAAAAGACTCAACAGCAGAGCACATGCAACACACATAGGAGAAACTCCCTGAAGCGCCATGCCCTGAGGAATAAGGGACACTGCACTGCAGGCCACTATTGGACCTATTCTTCATAAGGCTATTATCATTAAGAGAAAGAGAAGTAGCTGAATTTTCTAACACAAAGAAACAGACACAGAGTGTTAGACAAGATGTGGGGATAGAGGAATATGTCCCAATGAAAGAACAGGACTAAACCACAGCAAGAGGCCTAAGCAAACTGGATATAAATAATATGTTTGATAGAGAAGTCAAAGCAGTGATCATAAAGATACTCACTTGACTGGAGAAAAGAGTGGTGGACATCACTAAGACCGCTAACACAGATGAAAAAAGAACAAATTAGTGATCAAGAATATAATGAATGAAATCAATAATACACTTCATGGAATAAAGAGCAGGCTAAATGAAGCAGAGGAATGAATTAATGACCTAGAAGTCAGAGTAATGAAAAGTAACCAAGCTGAGCAAAGTAGAAGAAAGGAAATTATGCAAATTGAGAATAGTCTTAAAGAACTCAGTGACCCCATCATATTCACATTATAGGGGTCTCATAAGAGAGACAAAAATGTACAGAAAATGTATTTAAAGAAATAATAACTAAAAATTTCCCTAATCTGCAGAAGTAAACAGATATACAGATCCAGGATATGGATAGAGATCTCCCCAAAAATTCAACCCAAGCAGGTCCACACCAAGATCCATATTAATTAAAATGGCAAAAAGTAGTGATAAAGAAAAAAAAATTAAAAGTGACAATAGAAAACAAGACAATTATATACAAGGAAACCTTATAAGTCTATCAGCAGATTTTTCAGCAGAACTTTTGTAGACCAGAAAGGAGTGGCATGATATATTCAAAGTTTTGAATGGGAAAATTCTGTAGCTAAGAATACTCTATCCAGCAAGGTTATCCTTCAGAATAGGAGAGATAAAGAGTTTCTCAGACAAACAAAAACTAAGGAGTTCATGACCACTAACTCTTTGAGTAGAAAGGAAAGACCATAGTGAGAGTATGAAAAGTAAGACCATAAGCGAGAGACTGAAATGTGAAAAACACAAAAGCAGTAAAAACAAGTATTACTATAAAAATCAGTCAAGGGATTCATAAAATAAAAGGATATAATATACATATAATATGTAATAAAAGGATGACATTATATACCTAAAACCTGGGGCCAGAGGAGTAAAGAATAGGTTCAAACTTCAGGGACCATCCACTTAATAGTGACTACTATATGCAGAAGATGTTATATACAAAATTAATGTAAAACACAAGTCAAGGGGAGCCTGGGTGGCTCAGTGGGTTAAGCTTCTGCCTTCGGCTCAGGTCATGATCTCAGGGTCCTGGGATTGAGCCCCACATCGGGCTCTCTGCTCAGTGGGGAGCCTGCTTCATCCTCTCTCTCTGCCTGCTTGTGATCTCTCTCTGTCAAATAAATAAATAATATCTTTTAAAAAAAGCCAAAAGCCACTAATAGATCTGCAAAGAATAAAAAAAAAAGAAGTCCAAATATTTCACTAAAGAAAACCAGCAAAGCATGAAAGAGAAAAAGACATGAAAGGATCAGAGAAAGTCTTCAGAAACAATCCCAAAACAAGTAATAAAATGGCAATAAATCCATATCTATCAATAATGACTTTGAATGTAAATGGACTAAACACTCCATTCAAAAGACATAGGGTGACAGAATGAATATAAAAAACAAGACCCATCTATATGCTGCCTACAAGAGACCCATTTCAGACCTAAAGACACCTGCAGATTGGAAATGGGGGGGATGGAGAAATATTTTTCATGCTAACAGATGTCAAAAGAAAACTGTGGTAGTAATACTTATCAGACAAAATGATTTTAAAATAAAGACTGTCACAAGAGATAAAGAAGGACACTAGATAATTAAAAAGGGATAATCCAACAAGAAAATATAAAAAATGTGAATATTTATGAACTCAATAGGGAGCACCCCAAAATATGAAAGAATAACAAACAGAAAGAAAATAATTAACAATAATATGGCAATAATAGTGGACTCCAACATCCCACTCACATCAATGGACACATCATCCAAACAGAAAATCAGCAAGAAAACAATGGCTTTGAATGACACACTGGACCAGATGGATTTAACAAACATATTCAGAACATTTCATCCTAAAACAGCAAAATACATGTTTTTTTGTAAGTGCTTCTGGAAAATTCTCCAGAATAGATCACATATTAAACCACAAAATAAGTCTCAACAAATTAAAAAAAAATCAAAGTCATACCATGCATGCATCTTTCCTGACCACAACATTATGAAACTAGAAATCAACCACAAGAAAAAATCTGGAAAGTACACAAATACATGGAAGTTAAATAACATGATACTAAACAATGAGTGGCAAACCAAGAAATCAAAGGGGAAATTAAAAAATTACATGGGGATAAATGAAAATAAAAACACAATGGTCCAAAATCTTTTGGATGCAGCAAAAGCAGTTCTAAGAGGAAAGTTTATAGCAATACAGGCCTATCTCAAGAAGCAACAAATTTTTCAAATAAACTGCCTAAACTTACACCTAAAGAATCTAGAAAAAGAATAACAAACAAAATCCAAAACCAGCAGAAGGAAGAAAATAATAAAGACTAGAGTAAAAATAAATGATATATAAATTTCTTAAAAATCAGTAGAACAGATAATTGAAAACAGGAACTGGTTCTTTGAAAAGTTCAATAAAATTGATAAACCTATAGCCAGTCTCATCAAAGAGAGAGAGCCCAAATAAACAAAATCATAAATGAGAGAAGTAACAACCAACACTACCAACACCACAGAAATGCAAACAATTGTAACAGAATATCATGACCTATATGCCAACAAATTGGACAACTTAGGAGAAATAGATAAATTCCTAGAAGCATATAACCTACCAAAACTAAAGCAGGAAGAAATAGAAAATTTTAACAAACAAATTATAAGCAAAGAAATAGAATCAGTAATCAAAAACTTCAAAAAAATTGAAGTCCAGGACCAGACAGCTTCACAGGCAAATTCAACACAACATTTAAAGAGGAATTAATACCATTTTTCCCAAACTGCTACAGAAAATAGAAGAGGAAGGGAAACTTCCAAAATCCTTCTATGAAGCCAGTATCACCCAGATACCCAAACCAGATAAAGACACCACTAAAAAAGAGAACTATAGGCCAGTATCTCTCATAAATATAGATTCAAAAATCCTCAACAAAATATTAGCAAACCGAATCCAACAATACATAAAAAAAATCATATGCCACAGTCAGGTGGGATTTATTCCTTGGATTCAAAGATGGTTCAATATCCACAAAACAATCAATGCAGTATACCATATCAATAAGAGAAAGGCTAAATACCTTATGATCACTTCAATAGATAGAGAAAATCATTTGACAAAGTACATGATGAAAACCCTCTGCAAAGCAGGTTTAGAGGGGACATACATCAGCAGGATAAAGGCTTTATATGAAAAACCCACAGCCAACATCATACTCAGTATGGAAAAACTGAGAGCTTTTCCTTTAAGATTTTGTTTTTTTCTATTTTAGCTTCTGATTGTCAGAGAATTTTGGTCTTGTGTTGTTGCATCTGCCATTTATTTTATCTTCAGATACAGATTGTTTAACCCAGTATTATTATCAACCACATGTTTCATCTATGGAATCTCTTTTTCATTTTGTAACCTTAAATATCCACTGTAATCCTTCTCATACTGTCATACCATGTGACCATTAAAAATTCCATATTCCAGATATTTAGGGATGCCATCTCCTCTGCTGAATCAAATGAACAATTATTCTCCATAGTTTTATTATTAGAAACAGTACTGTATACAAATGATTAACTGTTACTTATTCATTCACTGAGTCACATAGAAAATACTTAACATTAACATAGCAGTATACCATACAATATTTAAGAAAAAAAAGAGTTTTGATAATTTTTCATTCTTGAAAAAATATAAAAAGGCAACTTTGTGCATTTTAAATTCCTAAAATAAGAGAAAATTAAACTATACTAGATATAATTCATTAATACTGGTGGTTGCCATGGTTTTTAAGAAATCATTTATAATAAATAAATACAATTAAAATGATGGGGTTAAATTTGTCAGGATGAAAAAAAAGGGTCAAAATATATTTTTATCATTTCCAAAAAAGAGCTTAGGCAATAGCATATACTCAGCAGTATGAACATTATTCATACTAGCAGCAATACACCCAGTAAAAACTTTTGCTGG
This sequence comes from Mellivora capensis, assembly GCA_004024625.1. Taxonomy (NCBI): domain Eukaryota; kingdom Metazoa; phylum Chordata; class Mammalia; order Carnivora; family Mustelidae; genus Mellivora; species Mellivora capensis. The sequence goes on from PISX010029666.1 coordinate 8,524, forward strand.
CAAGAGCGTCACCTCTGAATATAAAAGGCATTGTTATTTTTTCTGGAAGGATACAAGATAGGAAAGAAAGGAAAGGAAAGGAAACCCAAAAAGTGGCTACTATAATGTAAATGGAAGAAATTCTTTCATATTTAGAAAGCCAAAATTGTAAAGAAATTGTTGTAACATATTTGCCTTTCCAAATATGTAACAGACTTGGCTATGTCTCCAGTTTCCATTTTCATTTCCATGTACCAACTTTAGAGTTCCTTTTTACTAGGAAAATTTTTGAGACTGTATACTTCCTAACTCTAAGAATATTTAGCAACTCATTTCTCCAAGAATGTTTTAAGAATTGTATTTCATATTTGACACGTCTTTTGGCAGTTCAACTATATTCATTACTCCAAAAATTAAAAATAGAACTACCATATTATATAGCAATCCCACTTTTTGGCATATATCCAAAAGAAGTGAAAGCAGGGTCTCAAAGAGACACTTGCACACCTACATTCATAGCATTATTCACAATAACCAAAAGGTAGAAACAACCCAAATGTTCAACTGATGAATGAATAAAAAAATTGTGGTATATACATACTATAGAATAGTATTTGATCTTAGAAAGGAAGAAAATCCTCCTAAAACATTACATAACTGTATAGAAGAAATCATTTTTTCCCTGATGGTCAACGAGGATAATGGTCACAGACATTATGAAATCTGAAGAAGACTCTAAAGAAAAGCAACGTGAGTGGTGAGATTACCTTTCCAAGAAGAAATATAATTTTCCAAGCCTTCCACTCTGTGTCTTAACTGAATTGAACAATGCTCATGAAAAAATTATTCACCATGTGCAAATTTTCAGAGAAAAAATTGTATACTGAAATAATTTCTCTGTATGACACTAACCACATAAAATACTATGTATTAAAGTAGAATACACTGAAAAAAGGAGGAAGAAGAGGAGGGGGAGAAGTGGGAGGAGGAAGAATTCTCGTCTCATGCTACAATGTAGATAAACATTGACAACATTATCCTAAGTTAAATAAGCCAGTAACAAAGTCAAATACTACATTATTCCATTTATATAAAGTACCTAAAGTACTCAAATTAATAACAACAGAATATAAAATACAGGATTCATCTGAAACTATACACTTCACTAGCAAATTTTAACTAGAATTAAATTTTTTATATAAGTTCTCATAAGAGGTTTACTATATTGTCAATGCCTTTCAGCCAAAGACCAGCAGGAACATACCTATAGGTGAACAAGCTGGGTTTATTACTCATTGCAGTGTCTTCAGTAAGAAGGTGTTAGTAAGAATTATAGTAGAATTTGGGCTTTGAATGTTTGAATGATATTGTGGAGGGTCTAAGGAAGCAAGGGCTTGCTTTGTATTGCGTGATGTCAGGGAGTGGGTCCAATTCTTTGACTGGGCATCTTAATTAACTGCATTTTTTTGGGATTTTTTTTTTATTTCATTTCTTTTCAGCGTAACAGAATTCATAGTTTCACAACACACCCAGTGCTCCATGCAATGCGTGCCCTCCATAATACCCACCACCTGGCTCCCCCAACCTCCCACCCCCCGCCCCTTCAAAACCCTCAGGTTGTTTTTCAGAGTCCATAGTCTCTCATGGTTCATCTCCCCCCCAGTTTCCCTCAACTTCCTTCTCCTCATAGGGAGGGAAGCCTAGAGTAATGATAAAGCTATAAATGGTTAACAAGTAGCAGTCACTCATAGTAATGTACTTTGGCTCACAAAAGCCTTATCCAGAAGGTTAAAGTTTTTATATTCATACTATTAAATATGAAGAGTGATTGAAGAATTTTAAGTAAAGAATAGCATAATCAGATTTGAATTTAAGAATGATAATAAAAATTATTAGAGACAAGTATTAGAGACTGACAAATTAGCAGATAGCTGCAATAATTCAGATTTTTGTGGGTTCAAACTGACCACAAAAATGGACAGATACAGATCTGAGAATGATTTGAGGGGTAAAATCTACACTTGATAACATAATTGTGTATTTAGTCAGGGAGAGGAAGAATGTCAAGAATGACTCCAAGATTTCTGAATCATTACCTGAGAATGAGAGAAAGGAAATTGCCTTCTATAATGTGGGTTGGCCTCATGCAATCAGTTGAAGATCTGAATAGAACAAGAAGACTAGCCTCTTCTGAGCAGGGAAAAAGTCTCCAGCAGATTACCTTCAGACTTCATTTGCAACATCGGCTCTTCCTGGTTCTATAGCAGATCATCTTCAGACTGGAACTATAGTGTTGACTTCCCAGGGTGCCAACACGCAATGCAGATTTTAGACTTGCTAAACTCCAGAATTATGTGAGCCAATTTCTTATTATATATATATATATAATATGTGTATATACACATGCACATATGCACGTGCACACACACACACACACACACACACACATTCTATTTGTTCTGTTTCTCTGGATAACCCTGACTAAAGCATACATATATGTAAGAGTGGTTTGTTATCACCTAGGGACACAGTATAAATACCCATAAAAGGTAAAAGTATTTAGAGGGTGAGTAGAGCAAGGAGATTGATGGAAACAGATTGGGAAAGGATATTAAGAAATATAGAAAGGGAAGCAACACAAAACAAACAAGCAAGCAAATCTAGTGTCCAGGAAGTGACAGGACCATTTCAAAAGTGAATGTTCAACAACATCAAGTGTTGCAAGGAAGTACAGTAAGATGAGTAACATGCGCTCAAGTAGATTGGATAAATAAGAGATAGAAAGTAGATCAGCTAGAACATCATCCTATCTTTTATGAGCTCTCATGACAGCAGAATATAAGAATACTGCCTTATATTTGCAAAAATGTTTTAATTTCCTTTTTTTTAAAGATTTTATTTATTTATTGGACAGACAGAGATCACAAGTAGGCAGAGAGGCAGGCCGAGAGAGAGGGGGAAGCAGGCTAACCGCCGAGCAGAGAGTCCGATGTGGAGCTCGATCCCAGGACTCTGGGATCATGACCTGAGCCGAAGACAGAGGCTTTTAACCCACTGAGCCACCCAGGCGCCCCAGGTTTAACTTGTAAATGTCAAAATCGGTACAAAAATCTAGGCCTGCTGACTCCTAGTATAATTCAATTATGCTATATTACAAGGAATGTCTACTACGCTATAAAGTCCTAGAGAACCTAGACATATACTGAAAAGAAACTTGGTTATCCTTGAGGTCAACATCAGAAGTCACTTCCCAAATATTCTTGGCTTGAATATCAATTATTGAGGTTTCATTCTTTAATAGAAACCTTCTCTACCACCTTGTAGGGTAATTACATTCCATATATGGATTACTATTTTGCACTCACACTTTTTTAAAAATAATATTTACATAGTGATTACCATGTACTAGACACTGTTTTGAGCACCTTACATATATTAAGTCATTTAATCCTCACAACAAACTCATGAATTAGGTATTATTATTACTCTTATTTTGTAAATGAGAAAATAGAGGCACTGACTATTTAAATAAACTCAAGATTATATAGCTAAGAAATGGTGAAACTGAGATTCAAACCTACTCCTTTTCAGTATGCTCCTGTCCTCCAACTTCAAGGAGGTCCATTAACTTTGATATTCTAGCATTTAGTAAACAAATCCATATATATTCAATCCATCCCCTTACTACCTTAGAGACTTGGATTTCAGACTCTGTGTTTAAAAAAAAATTAATCAACTCAGTCTATGCTCATATGGCAGCCCTTCTGGTTCTCCTTCCCCTCTGTCCCTCACCCTATTTCTTGCAGGCTCTTTTGGTCTTTTTCTGCATATTATTTGACATTATAGTGTCCTTCTTCAAATGCGGTGCCAGAATCCCAGGTAAGTTTTCATGAGTTACAGATTCTTGTGTTTTGATATAGACTAAAGTTAAAGGAGTCAAATGCTCTTAGCATTGATGTCATAAAATTATAGTATTATTATGTTTATCTTTTGGATTTTAACAATTATTCATTTCTACTAAGTGAGTTCACATAAGTGTATTTCATCTTTTAAAAAAATGTAATATTGCATGGAGCACTGGGTATGGTGCATAAACAATGAATCTTGAACACTGAAAAAAATAAAATAAAGTAATAAAATAAAATTAGTATTACAAGAGCAACGTGCTTATCCAGCTTTTGAAAGGACAATACCCTTGATCATTGCCTCCTCCTATTCCAAAGGAAGATTTCAATATAGTGTTTTCATTCAGAACCTTTAAAAACATTAATTTGCTTAATCCACAGGACTAGTGATTAGAGCTGTAGAAAAGATTGTCCTAGACTTGTACAGTTTAAGTACTTTACATAGACACAAGATTGATGGGTTTTTGAAACCTCTAACTGCTTAAAGCCCATCTTCCGCTATGTCATTAATCAACTGGCACTCTTTTGCCTGTTTGCTCTACAATAACACAGAAAAAAACTTCAATATACATTTCAATGACACTTTAGAGAGAGTGAATACTGGAGAGACAGTAGATTGCCTGAACTGTAAGAGAGAAATAAGTAGATTTATATCCTTTTCTTTTCTTTCAACCCTGCAAAAACACAAACAGAATTATATAGCCAATCATTAAAACCCCTTTATTTTATTACATAGGCCTAGATCAAGATAATTTCTTTTTAACACAACAGTGATGATGTCGCAATGCTTCTCAAGGCAGTTCTCTCTCTAATGTTTCATTAGCTTTTTAAACTTCTTGCTTTGATCCAGAGTATTTTTTCTTTATTTCATTTGTAAAGCAAGTAAATGTAATAAGCTCCCTTTTGGAAAATCAGCCTGGCTTAAATCATGCATTCTTTATACAATGTTAGGGAGAGAATGGTTAACATTTGTAGCCTCATGACTTGCAAATGAAAGAAAATAATAACGCTTAGCAAGACATTAGAAGAACACATTCACCATGAATCATACTGCCCTTGAAGGTGCAGCTTAAAAAAACAGAGAAATAGATTTGACACCACTTGGACTTGCAGCTCGGACATGCTGCATTAAACTGTTCAAAATTAATTTAATCTGAGCAAGGAGAATAATAGCCTCTCAGTTCAAGGTTTCTGATAGCAGTAATTTGCACTCGAAAGTACTTCCAAAGGGAAAGAATAAATGAAGGGCGACTCTCCAAAACTGAGTGAGCAAATGTATTCACTAAATGAAAGCCTCTTGATCACCCTATAAAAGATCATCCAAAAAAATGACACATTCTATATCATTCTCTTGGGTAGGAATTTTCTCTTGCAACTGTTCAGTTGCTCTGCTTTGGGGACAGATTCATCCCTTTTTGAACTCTTGGTGGCTCTGGAGGAAGTGTCTGGCTTTAGTTGCTGCATTAATTCAGTGGCCCCAAACCAATTTGACAAAAGATCATGCTGTCATAGGCTTTGTGCCCAATATTCTCTTTCATTCTTGGGGAAGGCATTTCTTGGTGAATAAGTGAGCAAAAATCATAGCAAGTACCTAGTGTTTGAAACAATCCACCTCACTTTCTTACAGTCACAAAAATGTTCTCACCAAATCCAGGTGCCATGATGCAAAGCAGAGGGAAAGACATGTACTCAAGAGAGGGTGCTCACACTAAAAGACCCGACTGGCCAAATCAATCAATGGAGTAAGTAACCGGCAGGGGCAAACTGGTATACAGAGTGATTTGAAGAAAACTTTTAGGATCTGCCTGCTCAAAATTCTCTCTTACATTGACTGACCACAGAGTCAAAGATTCTGTTCATATGTCATTCCCTTGAAAATAATGCCTTCAGGAATCACTGACACATTTATTTATTACATAAGAAATCATCTAGCACTCCACAAAACTCTGAGAGATTGGGATAGAACCTAGACAGAGAAAAAACTGGCCTTAAAAGTTCTAGGTAGGAGGGCACCTGGGTGGCTCAGTGGGTTAAGCCTCTGCATTCGGCTCAGATCATGATCTCAGGGTCCTGGGATCGAGCCCTGAATCAGGCTCTCTGCTCAACGGGGAGCCTGCTTCCCCTTCTCTCTCTGCCTGCCTCTCTGCCTACTTGTGATCTCTCTCTCTCTCTCTCTCTGTGTCAAATAAATAAATTAAATATTTTAAAAAAGAGTTCTAGGTAGGTGGGTCCCTTTGGGAATAGATGGAAGAGGGGACTCCTGATTTAAATTCTTCCCACTCATAACTAATATAAATAAATAAACAAATAAAAGTAAATGCAGACAAAAATAGTGATGTTAAGTTCCCTAATAATTACATGCATGGAAAGACAAAACTAACTTCATTTTAGACAATTTATTTTCCTTGCTTAAATCAAGTAGTTTTCTGCATACACTGGGAAAAATTATTTTTCCCTTGATTTGAGCTCTAATGGTGGTTAGAAAGTACATACAGAGAAATACAAAGAATGAGCTTTTCCAAATAGCAGGAGAGTAAGTAATATATTAGTATTCAGGTTTCATTTCCAATTCCTTAGCTGCTTTTCTTTTCAAATTTAGGAGAAGAAAAACCAAAAGGTCTTTTTAAATTCTGTGATAACACTTAATTTCTTCTGAATAATTTACCTGCCAGTAGTTATTTGTTCTATAATAATTCAAGAAATGCTGGTTATGCCAAAGGCCCTTAAAAAAAAGAATGTCTTTAAGTTCTGTTAGATGTTTAAAATAAATTGAGGACTTTCAAGACATTAAACAACATACTCAGTTGTTGTTGATCAGTGTTTCTCCCCCTCCCCAGCAAAAAACAAATAAATGAATATCATTTAAAAGTTACAAGCAAGGTTTTGAACACTTTTCTGGTCTTTAATGAAAACTAATGAAATTTATCCCCAGAATTATATTGGTTAGGTTAATATTATTAAATGAGTGGTTTTAAAACTCTTCTAGTTAACAGCAAATTTCAGAATGGCTAAAATATTATTAATCTCATGTTAGCCATTTTCTTCTTTTCACGTCAGAAGAAACAGAACTTTACATATTACCATTTGATAATAAATTAATTTAGGTTTCTGAAAATTGGGCTGTGAACCATTTGTATCAGAATCACTTATGGTATTAAGAAAATATGTAGTTATGCCCCAATTCCTGAGGATTCCTCCTTATAGGATTTATTCCAAAGTTTGAGAACCACGGTTTTCCATATTTTAAATTGAAGCCTATCCAATGAAGCAACCAATAATGAAATACTATTGTAGTATTGGCTTATAGCCTCTGCTTTAAAACTTCCACTGAAATGAAACTTATGATGTCACTCATCAGCCATTGTTAAATAGCGTTAATGGTCAGAAAATTTTTCCTTATACCAAGTCAAAATATATCATGCAACTTCTTCTTATTGGTTCTAGTTCTTCCCTCTGAAACCATGCAAAAAAAAAGTAATCCCTTTTCCATATGACAGTCCCTCAACTACTTGGAGACTACTACTATATTTCCTCTGTTTTCCACCCTGGGCTAAATATCTTCAGTCCACACAACTATTCCTTCTGATACCATTTCCATATGCTTTACCATTCTTGTCGCTGACCCTAGATATGTTCCAGTTTATATTTGTCAGCCTTCAAATATGGTGCCTAGAGCTGAACATAATATAGAAGATGTGGTTTGGCTGGTATAAAGTATTGTGACACTATGCTTTCTTTCATTTGTTTAGAGCACTAGACATCAATAAAGTACCTTAAACTTGTACAGGCTTTTGTGATGATGATGATGTGTGTGTGTGTATGTGTATAATTTTGCCTTTACACATCCAGTGAACAAAAACCTCCAAGTCTTTGTTAAGTGCAAACCTATCAAGACAGACCCTGCTCAGACCTCACACTCCATGTATACAGTTAAAAGCTAGGACTCAGATTTTATTTCCTTTGCATGAGATTATATTAACAGTACGAGTGCCTGGGTGGCTCAGTCAGTTACAGTTACAGGTTTGCCTTCGGCTCAGGTCATGATCCTAGAGTCCCAGGATGGAGCTCATATCTAGCCTCCTGTTCAGTGGGGAGCCTGCTTCTCCCTGTACCTCTGCTTCTCCACTCCTCCCAGCTTGTGCTCTCTCTCACTCACTCACTCACTTTCTCTAATAAATAAAAAATATCTTTAAAAAATATATATTAACAGCAAACCATCACTGAAGCATATTGCTTTTTTTTAAATCAGTAATTTAGTAATTTAGTAATATCCATTCCTTTCAGCTTTGGATTATCTGTTAAACTTGAGAAGTCTTATTATTTTTATGCCTTCATTAAAGTCATCAATCAAAATACTAAAATTTAGGAAAAAGCATAGAATCCTATTGCCAAGCCCCTAGTGATATCCTACAAGGTGGACCTGAATCCATTAATTAAAACTTTAAAAATTTTTGTGAGTTATTACATTTACAGGTAAATAAGTTTGAAGTTTTTCACACATTTGTTATTTATATTTCCTTTTTGGTTTTTAACTTTGTATCCTTTACTCATTCATTCTCCTCAGTAGTTTTATTGAGATATAGGTCACATCATATAAAAATGACTGATTTAAAGCATACAGTTGAGTGTTTTTTAATATATTCACAGAATTGTGCATTCATCACCAAAACAAACTTTAAAATATTATTATTAGCCCACATACATACCCTTTAACAGTGATTCTCCATCCTATCAACCCCAGCAATCCTAGGCAACTGCTAATCTACTTTCTGTCCCCATACATTTACCTATCCTAGACATCTCAACTAAGTGGAATCATACAATATATGGCCTCTTGCATCTGGCTTCTTTCACATAGCATAATGTTTTCAATATTCATCTATATTGCAGTATATATGAGCACTTCATTCCTTTTTATGGCTGAATGATATAGTATTATATGGATATGCTACATTTTATTTACCCATTCAACTGATGGACATCTGGATTGTTTCCAAATTTTGACTATTATGGGCATCTATGGACATTCCTATAAAAGTCTTTTTCATGAACATACGTTTCATTTTTCTGGAGTATACACTCAGCAGTGAAATTTGTGGGACAGATATTAACTCTATATTTAACCATTTGAGGAACTGCTGGATTACCTTCAAAGTGGCTACATTATTTTATATTAGCAGCACCACGGTATAAGGTTTCCACTTTCTCCATATGCTTAGCAACACTTTTACTTTGTCTTTTTTTAATGCGGTCATTCTGCTATATGTGAAGTGGCATCTTGTAGTTTTTATTTGCAATTCCGTCAAGTCTAATGATTTTTTTGAGCCTGGTTTCATGGGTGCATTATCTACTTGTTTATCTTCTTAGAACAAAGTTTATTCAGACCATTTGCCCACTTTTTAAATTCATTCTTTTGTTTTTTTATTGAGTTTTAAGGCTTCTTCACATAATCTGGATATGAGTCCATTATCAGATATATTATTGGGAAATATTTTTACTCATTCTGTGGGTTGTCTATTCAATTTGTTGATCATGCCCTATGAAATACAGGGGTCTTTTTTATATTTTTAATTTTTGTGCTGTCCAATCAATTCTTTTTTCTTTCTTGTGTTTTGGTATCATGTTTTAAAAATATGCTTAATTCAAGTTCATGATGATTTATATGTATGTTTTCTAGTAAGAGTTTTATACTTTAAGTTCTTACATTTAGGCCTTTGAAACACTTTTAGTGAATTTTTATATGATATGAGTGAGAGGATCAACTTCATTTTTACACATGTAGACCTCTAGTTGTCGCAACACTATTTGCTGAAAGGCTATTCTTTTTTTTTTTTTCATTTTTTTAAATTTCTTTCAGCGTAACAGAATTCATACATAGTTTTGCACCACACCCAGTGCTCCATGCAATGCCTGCCCTCCATAATGCCCACCACCAGGATCCCCCAACCTCCAAACCCCCGCCCCTTCAAAACCCTCAGGTTATTTTTCAAAGTCCATAGTCTCTCATGGTTCATCTCCCCCCCAGTTTCCCTCAACTCCCTTCTCCTCTCCATCTCCCCATGTCCTCCGTGTTATTTGTTATCCTCCGCAAATAAGTGAAACCATATGATAATTGACTCTCTCTGCTTGACTTATTTCACTCAGCATACTCTCTTCCAGTCCCGTCCATGTTGCTACAAAAGTCGGGTATTCATCCTTTCTGATGGAGGCATAATACTCCATAGTGTATATGGACCACATCTTCTTTATCCATTCGTCTATTGAAGGGCATCTTGGTTCTTTCCACAGTTTGGCTACCATGGCCATTGCTGCTATAAACATTGGGGTACAGATGACCCTTCTTTTCACCACATCTGTATCCTTGGGGTAAATACCCAGTAGCGCAATTGCAGGGTCATACGGAAGCTCTATTTTTAACTTCTTGAGGAACCTCCAAACTGTTCTCCAGAGTGGCTGCACCAACTTGCATTCCCACCAACAGTGGAAGAGGGTTCCCCCTTCTCCACATCCTCTCCAACACACGTTGTTTCCTGTCTTGCTGATTTTGGCCATTCTAACTGGTGTGAGGTGGTATCTCAATGTAGTTTTAATTTGTATCTCCCTGATGGCTAGTGATGATGAACATTTTTTCATGTGTCTGATAGCCATTTGTATGTCTTCATTGGAGAAGTGTCTGTTCATATCTTCTGCCCATTTTTTGATGTGATTATCTATTTTGCATGTGTTGAGTTTGAGAAGTTCTTTATAGATCCTGGATATCAACCTTTTGTCTGTACTGTCATTTGCAAATATCTTCTCCCATTCCATGGGTTGCCTCTTTGTTTTGTTGACTGTCTCTTTTGCTGAGCAGAAGCTTTTGATCTTGATGAAGCCCCAAAAGTTTTTTGGTTTTTTTCATTTTTGCTTTTGTTTCCTTTGCCGTTGGTGACATATCTTGAAAGAAGTTGCTGTGGCTGATATCAAAGAGGTTACTGCCTATGTTCTCCGCTAGGATTCTGATGGATTCCTGTCTCACATTGAGGTCCTTTATCCATTTCGAGTTTATCTTTGTGTACGGTGTAAGAGAATGGTTGAGTTTCATTCTTCTACATATAGCTGTCCAATTTTCCCAGCACCATTTATTGAAGAGACTGTCTTTTTTCCACTGTATATTTTTTCCTACTTTGTCGAAAATTATTTGACCATAGAGTTGAGGGTCCATATCTGGGCTCTCTACTCTGTTCCATTGGTCTATGTGTCTGTTTTGATGCCAGTACCATGCTGTCTTGGTG
>PISX010029667.1:0-19731 GCA_004024625.1 Mellivora capensis
GGTTCCGGGACGCCTGGGTGGCTCAGTTGGTTAAGCGGCTGCCTTCGGCTCAGGTCATGATCCCGGAGTCCCGGGATCGAGTCCCACATCCGGCTCCTTGCTCGCCAGGGAGCCTACTTCTCCCTCTGCCTGCCACTCTGTCTGCCTGTGCTCGCTCATTCTCTCTCTCTCTCTCTGACAAATAAATAAAATCTTAAAAAAAAAAAAAGAAGTGCGGTTCCTCTGTTAGAGACACAGACTCATGTTCCAGTTTCTATTACAAACCACCTCTCAGCCTGCCATAACAAGAGAGGCCAGCTAGATTTGTGCAGTTAGAAGACTGTGGATTGATGGTTACTTTAAAAGGAACTGGAGAGGATAGAGTGTCTGAATGTCAGGGAAGGCAAACTAGAAAATCAGGCTTTGCCAGTGTCCAAGGAAACTGGGCCTACATTTGGACAAATATGTGTTATTATGGTTGTGAGGACAAAAGGGTTCCTGAGAAAAGAAAGTACCCCTAGGGCAATGAGGAGATACAGCTAAGTATCTCACATTTGGGGAATCTGCTCTGTCCAGCTAATGTGGAAACCACATTGCTAATGAATAATATACTTAAAGGTAATTTTCTTATAATCACGTTAACAGTTTTAAAAATTCAGCAAGGTTAATAAGGATTGTACAAATTTATCATTAGGGTACACAAGTGCACATAATTTCTATCACACATAGTATTCACATTAGAGACAGAGCTACACTTATTATGTAACACTTTCTCCTACAATAAGCTTAGAGCCAATACCCATGTGGAGAATCCTGGGCAGTAATGTGCATGAAACAGGCCTTAATGGTAAGGAAGCATGCAGTTCTGATCCAGTAGTTCCAGGTTCCCTGGTTTAAAAAAACCCACCATGTCCTACTCTTTTAGCCACCAAAATGATGTCATTGAACACTGAGCTGGCAAGTGATGCAGAGACTCAGCTCTCATGTGCTGGTCTGACTCAGCTCCAGCACAGCACTGGATCTGTGCACTCTAGAGCAAAACAAAGGCATCGCATTCTGTGTAGGATCCACAAGAGAAAAGTCATGCTGAGTTAAAGATACACTGGTATGCAAACTAGATGAAGGATTTCAACAGGTTTTTTAGGGCACAGGAAATAGAGATAATTATCAAGACTCACAATCTAGTTTATCCAGTTTCTCAGAGAGGGAAAATTGTGGTTTATTTTCATGGTCACTCATTTTAAATTAGAGATCTTCAGCAAGAGAGGTGAGGGTTTGAATCTCAGCTCTTCCACTCATCAACTGTATGATTTTCAGCAATGTTGTTTAACTATTCTGTTCCCTAGTTGAAATTCTGGTGAAATAAGATGGTAATGTCTATACCTACAAAAGGGTGGTCAAAGATCTAAAGGAAATGGAAACTTTTGTTAGGTATAGTTGTTTTTGTAAGGCATGGTTTTTTAATTTAAGCATGAAATGGGTTTAACACTGTTATTAAAAGTGAATAAATAAGTACATTTAAAAGTGTTTAGCATTATTTTCTAATTTTCAAATAATGGCAAATGTAAGTCCCTAAACAAAAGCTTTTGGGATCTTTAGAACAAAAAATAATAACTATTGAAAAATTCAGGAAGATAGCCACAAATCTGCTTTAAAGTTTCATGAGTTGACTTTCGAAATATCACTTCTCTCTCACTGTTTCTTTCCAAAAAAAAAAAAAATACAACACAGTAATTAGGGCAGAATGCAAAGTGCCATATGCACAAAGTGTCGTATAGAATAGTGGGAAATCAAAAAGTCTACTACATCCCTCATGCCTGTATGCAGCCTACATGAATGCTCAGAAGATCCATCATCCTCAGTTAATAAAGAGGTATGAAGGGCGCCTGGGTGGCTCAGTGGGTTAAAGCCTCTGCCTTCCGCTTAGGTCATGATCTCAGGGTCCTGGGATCGAGCCGCACATTGGGCTCTCTGCTCAGCAGGGAGCCTGCTTCCTCCTCTTTCTCTCTGCCTGCCTCTCTGCCTACTTGTGATCTCTCTCTGTCACATAAATAAATAAAATCTTTAAAAAAAAGAGGTATGAATATGTGTATACTCTACTTCAGTGGCATTTCCCCCTAAATTTTTGTTATTCAATGCATGTCATTCCAGAATTTTCTTTTGTCATTCAATTTAATATCATTCCGTATCACTACATAGCATTCTACCTCACTTTGCATAAGAGGAATTACTATTCCATTGCACGTATGTATTCATGTATGTTTGTATTGTGCCCCATATTGTATCATAAGCATCCTTTACAAAAAATAAATGTATTACCTTTTACTCTGAAGAATTACAGGAATATAGATGTGCCACCAGTTGACCAAAGCTGGCGTTCTGCAAAGTGAAAATGAAAGGGAAACATAACCCAGGACACTAGGACAACTACAGACAAGGTTCACAGGCAAGATTCTCCAGTCATGGGATATTCCACCATTACCTAAAGACAAAGCTAGTGTGTGCATCTGTGTATATTCCTCTCAATACAATGTGTTATATGACACAATGACATATATTATTTCTATCTTTTTTCCTTCATCATAGGAATGCTCATTGAAAATTCCAACAATTGGTTGAAAGATTCTGTGTACATACATGCATCTATTCCAAGTTTTTATTCTATCTGTAATATATTTTTATAAACTCTAAGAATAGCTCTTTTCAACAGTTCCATAGCATATTTTCACTCTTATTTGTCTACATCTTAATATGAATCATTTTAATGAGGCATGTTCCACAAGCCCTAAAAATGATAGTTTGAGTTATTTATCTACTAAAAAGTAATATATTTAGACAATTCATGGGGAAATTTCTTCAGTAAGACTATTAAGCTGTCCTGTCAAAATGTTATTCATTTTATCCTAAGCCCACAAGGTGAAAATTCACAATTAAATCAACATGAAGGGCAAATATTATTACTAGAAATTCTTGACATGTTAACCTTAGTCCACTGAGAACGATCAAGCAATAAGATCCCCAAATGAGTATTTTTCCTTTTTTAATATATTTTATAACATTGAATTTTTCCACCTTTGCTCTTTAGTTAAAAACTAAGTTCTTATACAGTGAGTTAGGCTTTTAGTCATGTAAGACTTTTTATGCCTTATCATTTATGCCTTATCAATATATTAATTTGGAAATTTGATTCTGTCAACCACTTTCTTAAGCATTGGCTTTGGACATTTGTGTAGGGGGAAAGGGGTATAGGCTAAGAGTTCTCTTAAATAATGGCATGTCTCTTAATATAAGTATGCATAGAAAATATGCAAAGAGTTAGTAATGGGCACAAGATTACTGGGATCACTTCCAGTGGAATGGTGAGCAGTGGCTAGTTGGCCTTATAGGGATTATCTCATTGTATATAGGTAAGCCTTTTATTGTCTTTGATTGATTAGGCTACTTTACTACTGTGTAAGGGTTCAGAAATTAACTGGCAGAAAATGGATAGTAATGCCACTGTTTCCTGTCCATTCCAATGTAAATGATTCCTGTTGTGAGCAATGTACATATATTCTGTCATATAGAAAATAATGTTAGTAACCCATGTTCTGATTTGGAAAGGTTTTCATTGTTTATTATCATTTACTGAGTTAAAGAAGTGGAAAGAGTGGACATCCTTGTCTTGTTCTTGATCTGAAGAGGAAAGTTTTCAGTGTGTCACTATTAAGTCTTAAGTTAGCTCTAGGTTTTGTTTTGTTGCTGTTGTTGTTGTTGTTGTTGTTGTTGTTGTTGTTTTTAACATGCTTATTATACACTGAGGAAGTTTCTTTTTAAAACCAGCTTGTCGGAGTTGAGGGAAGTTGGAGGGGGAGATGAACCATGAAAGACTATGGACTCTGAAAAACAACCTGAGGGTTTTGAAGGGGTGGGGGGTGGGAGGTTGGGGGAGCCAGGTGGTGGGTATTATGGAGGGCACGCATTGCATGGAGCACTGGGTGTGGTGCAAAAACTATGAATTCTGTTACGCTGAAAAGAAATGAAATTAAAAAAAAAAAAAACAGGAAAAAAAAAACCAGCTTGTCGGGGCACCTGGGGGGCTCAGTAGGTTAAGCAGCTGCCTTCGGCTCTGGTCATGATCCCAGAATCCTGCCATCGAGCCCCACATTGGGCTCCCTGCTCAGCAGGGAGCCTGCTTCCCCCTCTCTCTCTGCCTGCCTCTCCACCTACTTGTGACCTCTGTCTGTCAAATAAATAAATAAAACCTTTTAAAATAATAAATAAAAAAATAAAACCAGCTTGTCAGGATTTTGTTTTGTTTTGTTTTGTTTTTATCATGAAGGGGTGTAGTATTCTGCCGAATACTTTTTCTACATCAATTGAGATGATCATGGTTTTCCCTCTTCATTTTATTAATGTAATGTATTACATTGATTGATTTTTATGTGTTGTATCATCCTCACGTTCCTGAGGAAAAGCCTAATTTATGCTGGTGTACAATCCTTTTAATAAACTGCTGAGTTGGCTTTGCTAGTATTTTGTAGAACATTTTTGCCTCTATATTCATAAGCGCTATTGGTTTTTAGTATTCTTTTCTTGTAATGGCTTTGTCAAGCTTTGGATTCTGGGTAATAATGGCCTTATAGTATAAATCGGAGGGTGTTTTTTGGAGGTGTTTGAGAAGAACTGATGTTAATTTCTTTTAATGTTTGATAGAACTCACCATTAAGCCATCTGGTTTGAGCTTTTCTTTGTTGGATTTTTTTTTTTTTTACTACTGATTAAATCTCCTTACAATTATAGTACTTTTCAGATTTTCTCTTTGACTTAAACCAGTTTTGCTGGGATGTCTGGGTGGCTCAGTCACTAAGCATCTGCCTTCAGCTCTGGTCATAATCCTGGAGTCCTGGGATGGAGCCTGCATTGGGCTCCCTGCTTGGCGGGAAGCCTGCTTCTCCCTCTCCCACTCCTCCTGCTTGTGTTCCCTCTCTGGCTGTGTCTCTCTCTGTCAAATAAATAAATAAAATCTTTTTAAAAAATAAAAAAAATCATTTTTATTTGTATGTTTCTAGGAATTTGTCCGTTTCACCTAGGTTATATAATATTTTTGGAATACAGTTGCTCAGAAAATTCACCAATAATCTTTTTTCTTTCCTGTTGTAATGCCACACTTTCATTCCTGAACTTAGTCATTTCAACCTACTCGTTTTTTGGCCATTATAGCTAATGGTTTATCGATTTTATTAATATCTTAAAAGAACCAATATAGGTTTTGTTGATGCTCTCTTTTGTTTTCTTCATTTTATAAATCTCCACTTAAATCTTTACTATTTCTTTGCTTCTGTTTAGTTTAGGTTTAGTTCACGATATTTTTTTGGCTCCTTAGATTAGAAAGTCAAGATTTTTTTAATTGAAGTATAGTTGACATACAGTATTATATTAGTTTCAGGTGTACAGCATAGTGATTCAACAATTATGAAATGCTCAACATGGCAAGTGTAGTTAAAATCTATACTTACACTTTGTAGTCACCATACAAAGTTATTACAATATTATTGACTATATTCTCTAGGTGCACTTTTCATCCCCCATGACTTATTTATTTCATAACTTCAAGTAGGTACCTTTTACTCCCCTTCCCTTATTTCACCCATTCCCTCCACTTTCCTTTCCTCTGGCAACCACCAGACTGTTCTCTGTATTTATGGGTTTATTTCTCTTTGTTTGTTTGTTTGCTCATTTGGTTTGTTTTTTTTAGCTTCCTCATGTAAGTGAAATCACATGGTATTCATCTTTTTCTGTCTTTCTTCACTTAGCATAATATCCTCTGGGTCCATCCATGTTGTCACAAAAGGCAAAATTTCAATCTTTTTACGGTTAAGTAATATTCGTGTGTGTGTGTGTGACATTTTCCATTTTCTTTATCCGTTTATCAGTTGATGGATACTTAGATTGTTTTCATAACTTGGCTCGTGTAAATAATGATGCAATAAACACAGGGGTACATATATATTTTCAAATTTGTGTTGTTGCTCTTTCTGGGTAAATACTAAGAAGTGGAACTTCTGAGTTATATAGTATTTCTATTTTTAATTTTGAGGAAACCATACCATTTTCCACTGTGGCTGCATCAATTTATATTCCCAATAACACTACATGAAGGATTCCTTCTGTCCCCATCCTCACCAACACTTGTTATTTCTTGTATTTCTTATACTAGGAATGCCAGGATATTGATTTGAGATGCTTCATTTTTTAATATATGTGCTTATGGCTACTGCTTTTGCTGCATCCCATGCGTTTTGTTAAATTATGTTCTCACTTTCATTTGTCTCAAAGTGTTTCTTAATTTCCCTTGTGATTTCTTTTTGACTCATTGGTTTTTAAAGAACATGCTTTATAATTTCCACATATTATGAATTAACATGATTCGTTTTAATTATTAATTTCTAATTTCATCCATTGTGGTCAAGGAACATACGTTGCATGATTTTAATTTTTCGAAATTTATTGAGAGTTCCTTTGTGACTTAACATATAGTCTATCCTGAAGAATGTTCCATATGCATTTGAGAAGAATATGTATTCTGTTTTTGGACCTATCTCCTAATTTGCTGATTCTTTATTCTGCATGCTCAAATCTGCTGCTTGTCTGCTCTAGTGCGTTTTTCATTTCAGTTACTACACTTTTCAACTTTAAAGTTTCTATTTAGATCTTTTCTATAATTTATTTTTATTGATATTCTCTATTTGCTGAAACAACATTTTCAGGATTTCCTTTATTTTTTTTTGCATATGGTTAATTGAGCTCTGTGACCGTATTTAAGATTTAAGATGACTTAAAGATTTTGTCTAATACATGTGCTTCCTCACGAAGTTTGGAATGGGGCCATGGTGAGTGAAATGCCACAAAACTTTCTTATGGAGATCCTCCTTTTTTTCTTGATTAGACATTTGTCTGGTTTTGGGAAACTTTTAATCCATTTCTGGAGCTCCTATAAAGTTAATTTTGATATTTTTTCTAGTTAATATGCTGCTTTTTGGAGGTATCAGCTTTTGGATCTCTCTATTCTGCCATTTTCACTGACAGCATGCCCCTCCATTTGTCTTTTAATTCCACTTTGAATTCTGACTCTTTCATTGTCTATTTCCTTAAAAAAAACCTCATAATTATGCTTCTGGTTTTGCAGGCCAGTGTCATTTTAAAAGATGCTGTTTTGCCCTCTATCCCCTGTGAACAAATCAAGGTTAGAACTTCAAAATCCATACTTCCCTAATTGAATTACTTGTTGGGTTTGGGTTACAAAGCTAGTGTTAACTTCTTCTTTGTTTTGGAGATGAGACCTCCAAAATCGCTAACTTCCAGGAAAGATTACTACTTGCATATTCCAGCAATTGTACAGCCCCCTGTTGCACCAATGGGTAGGTAAATAGTGCCCATGCTCAAAAGGATTTATTATTCACTGCATTTTCTTTTGTCATTAAAAAAAGCTAGTAAAAAGAGCAAAGTGTTATTAGAATTGACAAGGTCACTTATTGGATAAGAAGAAATTATAAAATTATGGCTCCATTTAAAGAATAGGACATATTTTTAAAAATATTAACATAAAATGAAAATATTTTTGACTGAAAAAATCAGGTTATAGACCAATATATCCAATATTGTATGATTTATGTAAAACTCCATTAAACTTCAAAAACCATTTTACATGGTTTAAGCTTGAAACAAAAGCCATGTGAAAGCTTAGAAAAAATTGTGAATGCTGTTTCTAAAACTAATGACGTAAATTTCTTGTGAAAACAAGAGGAAACAGGGCCATAGCTTATAGTGAGTGATAATTTTCAACTTTATTGCTCCAATACATTACAGTATTTCATAAGAAGTGCGTACAGGTATGCACCTAAACATAACTTTCTGAAAACACAAAGAGTATAAAAAGAAATATTAAACCTAAATGAAAGAAAAAATGTGAGTGGAGCTACAATAATAACAACAACAAAACCCCTAAAAATCAAAGAAAGCTTTGGAAAGTATTTGTAAAGATATTTCCTGTGGATCCAAATTTATGTTCCTTATTAAAATTCATCTGAAAGGACTGCAAAGATATTTTAACAAATCAAACAGAAAATCTGGAAGCCCAGCCCCCTGCAAATTGATGAAATAAAGAATCTACTGTATAATAGATGAGACACAGGGAAGGAAGAAATAATGGAATGTACATTAGTTAAGATTAAAAAGTACAGACGAAACAAGAGATAAAATGCAAAATTTTATATAAAAGTTTTATGAAACAAAATGTGATTTAAAGAGATATGTAACTGGATTCCCAAAATTAAAAGGAGACAGACTGGGAAAGAAATGATATTTGAAGAGAATAAAGTGGAGAATCCCCCCCCCAAAAATTATGGGAAATTTTCAAGCAGGAGGTCCAAGAAGTAGTCATGAAAAGCAAAGCAAAGACAGGTTCCAGTCAGAAACAATCAGGCAGCCTGAGATCATGTTTCTGTTTAGAAACCAAACGTTTGCAAGAATGTGAATTTAATGGAATTAGTTCACCATGCTGGTGATATCTAAATAGACAAAAAGACCAATTTTATACAGAGACAGGAGGAGCAGGAAGGAATTCCCACTCCCAGAACAGGGCAAACCAAGGGAAGGTTTCTGAGAATAAAAAAAAAAAAAAAGAGGAAGACAGGTCCCTAATTGCTGGGACCCAGACATTTGAGGAAAGGGAAATAAATGCCCAGGTTTTGGTGGCTTTTCAAGTGGATTAAAGAAATAACCCTGCAAACCCAAGAACTTATTGCTGATGAGGGTGAGCTACTTTGCTGGTGCTAAGCATCAAGATGTAGAGTATGCTTCCTCAATGCTGAGACTGAGATGCAAGAAGGAAAGAGGTATCAACCCAGATGATGCTGCTGAACCTTCTAAGAGGGTATAATGTTGAATGTTCTTGCAACTAGAAGAAATATGCAAACTAATTCTTACTGCCCCTACTGAAACCACATGGCACAACTGGGTGAAGGGTCTTTGATGAGGGTAACACTGAGAAGGACAAGAATCAGAAAGGAAGGGCAACCTGTTTCTCTCTCCGCTTGTTCTCCTATCTCTCTGTGGCATTCTCAAAGATCAGATCCAAATGGGAGGCAGTGGTAAAGAATAGAATTGTCAGAGTTCTGGCCACAGCATTTATGTACACTCTAAGGAATGTTGAACTGAGACATTTAAATCTCTTACCCACCATCAGCTTCCTCTTAAAGTGTATTTCATATAAGAAAGTAAGCAGTAATTACTGAAGAAACTATGCATCTCTTTTAAAACATTATTGATAGAATGAATTACTAACTGCATCATCAACAATATTTACTAGAAGGTACCCAAGCTGATTTAAAACAGTCTTGGTTAAGGGACTTGTGTTTTACACTACAGACAAAGGGAAGCCATATTGGTATTTAAAATATTGGTGGATGAAGATATAAATATTTCTTTAGAAGACTGGTTTCCAAACTGATGTTCAGCTATGCAAGTAGTGGTAAGCAAGATGATGAAGTACTGGAGCCCAGAAAGAAGAAGATGATGATGATGATGATGACCTCTTTGGGTTGGTAAAACAGAAGAATGTCAAAATAATATTATCCAAAGTTTGAGGAAACAGGCACCTAGGGGCTCCAGGGAGGAGCTGCTGTTTCTTGAGATCACACAGGTGAGATATAGAACACCCTAATTGGAAATAAGATTAATCAACCATCAAAGTAGGCAGGTATCTCTCCTTAGTATTCATCACCATAGGAAAGCTCATTGAAAATGCCAAACATATATAATAAAGAGGTAAAAATATTACTGTCAATATTTGAGTCTCTGTTCTCTATGTCTTTTTACTTCTTTTTTTATTTAAATTCAATTAGGGATTATTAATTTTGGATGTTGTATTCAATGATTCATTAGTTGTGTATAACACCCAGTTTTCATCATATCATGTCCCCTCCCTAAAACTAAAAGTCTATTTTTTAGTTCTATACCAGATTTCAGAATATTTCATTGTTCATATTTGTGCACTACTTAGAAGTATGTATCATGTTGATGAGGTATTTCCAAAATCAGTATGATTTTGGAAGAAATGATTTGGAAGAAATGATATATGCTTGATATAAAGAAATAAAAAAGATCTCTTACATAAAAAATATCTAAATGAACTGGTACAGCACCCAGTGGTCTTTTCTCAATATATCCTTTATTACCAAGTTTGTATATGAACTTCCAGTAGTAGCCTTTCATTTTCTATACCCATAGAAATCCCACTCTCTCACTTCTCTCTCCCATTTCACATTTTCTCTCCTCCCCCCACCCTTCCTCCCTCCTTTCTTTTGTCATCTTTCTCCTCTCCCTCCATTCTTTCTCTCATACTGTTTCTCACTCCCTCTTTCTCTCTTCTATTTGTTATCTTTCACCATTAGTAATGAAACTCAACAACACTCACCTATGTTAAACTATCCCCAAATTCTCACAGTTTGGGTATTCTCACAAATAACCAAATATGTCAATTTATATTGACCTAGATTTTCTACCATGTGGTGTATGTTTAAATATACAATCTATTTCATGCTTGTGCTTAATCACTTGCTCTACTGATTCAAGAAAATAAAAAAGCTGCTATTCCCACAGTTACAGTTTATTGTAGTGGAAATTCAGGTCAAATAGATCATATTTTTGTACATTGGAAAGAAAAAGCTATGTGGGACAAAGTCTAGGACAAACTAAGCTCAAGTTTCCAGGAGTCCTTTTCCAATGGATCTGCATCCCGACATACTTAAATTCCCCCAGAAACAGTTATGATAATGCATGTGAAATGTTGCTAGAGGTGCTCACGTGAGCCTCAGTGTCTAGAGATTGCAGTCAGTCAGGAAAGTAAGTGACTGACCTCACTTTCTTGTATCTCCACCCATCTATCTCTTCTCAAGCCAAAACAAGCCTTCACCACAAATAACAAATAAGATAACACCACAGATAACAAAAAAGTTATCTGGCATACAAAAACAAATTTGTCAGGTATGATATTCCTGCATACAGAGATTATTTCCCAGACGTTAGTCCAAGGTTGGTTGTGAAAAGGGTCCTTTCTTTAGAATATGCAATGTGTGAGAAGACCAGGCCTGCTAGGTTAATCCTTTCCTGCCCAATCAGCTCCCCTGACCCTAGGTGTAGTCCCTCTTATAGCAAAATTATCAGATTTTGTTCTGTGCATCTACACTTGGTATAGCATTTATATAACAGTTACAGCAATAGTATCAGCATGAATATGCCCAACAATTGGAGAAGCCAGTGTTGGGAATGGTGTCACTAAATTTCAGCCATTAGAACCAGGAATGTTTCTAGTTATTTACCACTAAGGTTTATAGTTATGCAGTAATAAGTCTGCCAGGAGCTATATACTCCACAGACCAATGGCCCAGTATGCAGTAGTTCTTACAAATTCCTTCCCAAATGATACACTTTGTAGTAAATATAACCTGAAAAATAAAAGCCAAAAGATACTGGCATATTACTAGAGTTCCACTCAGTAATTAACTATAGGACCCATTTCATCATATCGTATGACCAAAATGTCTCAGAGCAATGCCACTCAGGTTTCCAGGTTTCCATTCCATGTTTTCAGATTCAAAATGCAGGGGTGGTGGCATATATTGGAAAATATATGGATTCACCTTTTTGAGTTTTAGGGTATAATTGTGGCATATATTGGAAAATATATGGCATATATTGGTGGCATATATTGGAAAAGATATGGACTCACCCTTTTGAGTTTTAGTGTATAATTGTGCTAAGAAACAATATTTTCTTGCTCTGAGCCTCTCTCAGGACACTAATGTAATGTTGGAGTTTCCTTATTCCATAACTCAATTAGTAATTCCTTTAGCCTCAGGTACTATTGCTCCTTTTCTCTGTTTTGCATTGATTTTTAACCTAAACTTTTCCATATTTGGAAGGTATGGTAGGTCGAGGCATTGTGTTGGTCCATACCATCAGCACCAATACCAGTCTAAGAATTGCCTTCCATCAACAGTTTCAACAATTTCTGTGTAAGAAGAAACTCAGTCCATCCATATAGGATAGGTTCAGCTAAGTACAGAACTAGAGGGATTTCTTGACCACTAGGCAATACAGCTGCATTCACTGTCAACCCCAATTTTGCCAGATGAAGTGAAGGTGCAGTCAGTCCCATTAGACCCTTAGGAATACTGGAGTAAAACTTTAAAGATACAGATTCTTGCTCAACATCATTTTTTGCATCTGGCACATGCAGCCCTTATACTAGGATCACTGAATCAGGTAGGAAAAAAGGGAAGTTGGGGTGATTTGGGGAAGCATTGTATAATTGTACCAGCATCCTCCTCTATCTCCTTTTCTACCAAACCACACAGAAAAACAAGAATCTACCAAGTGGGAATTCTCCTTTGTCCCCTTCTCACTTTGAATGTGAGTTCATATTCATGAAGGTGAGTAAACTTTCATGACTTTATCTCCACTAATTTTAGACAACTAGTTTTTTAATTGCCCATTCTAATTTCCAAATCACTACTCTGAGGATTTTATGTAATATGATATATCCCACTTGACATGATATCATTTTTTATATGATATCTTTTTGACCACTATTGGAACCTATGGGCTATAACATATGATCTGTGGTCTGAAGGAATGTAATTTGATGGTGTCAATTGGTACAGTATTTTCTGTTCCAAACCTTTATAGAGTTTCAAGAATTTGCATCTACCCCTGGGTAGGCAAAACTTAGTCCACATAAAATTCTATTCCATTCAGGACTTATGTATAACCTCCTAAGGCTACTGGTAGTAGTCTGATGTAGTTTATGTGCCAACTATGTGTGGAAACTTTCTTCCCCAGGGAATCTGTCACATATTCATCTGTAGTTTTTGTCTCACTGCCTGGGAGACAGAATATTTTTGTTGTCACTTTGTGCCTCAGAAGATACAAGTAGAATATATTGATTACCAGCCCATCTCTGCCTTGCTGCAGCTATTCCATATTCACCAATTTTATGAACCAGGTGCCCACCACAAGCAAGCACAACAAGAAGTCCACTTGCTGATTCAAATTACCTTCTGATTTGGGAAGGAAGTTTTTCAATGTGCTTCTTAAATTTCCATAACAATTTTTACAGGGCTGTGACACATGCAGGAATCCTTTAATTGTCCAATTTTCCATTGCCCATCTGCCTGACTATATGGCCAGTCCACTAGACACCTCCCAAATATGCCTATTTCCATGATGTGTAAGAAAAAACTCAGACTTTTAAATTGTTAACTGTTCTTTAATTCTTCCATCACTTCAAAGAAAAGACCATGCAGTTCAGCCCATTGAGTGGGGTATTCTTATCTTCTTTAATCGGGATTTTTTTTTTTCCATCAGCAGGTCATAAAAGCAGGAGTCTTCCAAAGAGGATGCTTCCCATCCACCTTATAGCTGGCATCTATAAATGAAGCAGGTACTTTTTTTTGTCATTTGAGAGCAGTGCATAAAACACTACCCATATGGCAATAGGATCTGGCGGTTCCTCAGGAGATTTCAAAGTTGACGTAGGGCAAAAGAACCTCCTTAATTATAATAAATATGGAGAGTGTATTCTCCCATCCCTACAGTAGCATGTTCCTTCTGGGCACTGCCTTCCTTATTAGATATTACTCAAGACACTGTATGTTACAATGTCAAGATTATTTTATGTCCTCCTGTCAAAATGGGTAGTTTCAATAAATACCCAATAACAAATCAATAATTGTCTGTCATTGTGCAGTGTACTTCCCTGTCTGTAAACTTTATAGTCCAAAATTCCAGTGGCCACTGCTGGGCAGCATTGCACTTTGCCATAGGATCCAGCCAGCATAAGGGCAAATTGCAGGTAGTTCCCTAATCATATCTGAGTGTGTATCATAAGGTTCAAAATCATTAACTAAGACACTGCTTTTTGCATTTCAAGCATAGCCTGGCATTGTTCAGGAGGTCTTCTTACATGTAGCTTTATGGATTGAAGCTAACAATATTCCTAAAGGCGGAATATGCATCCTCCAAAATTAAAACAGTAATAACAACAACAACAACAACTAAGTGCTGTGGGTCTTGCTTATTTCCAGGGGTAGGCAATGACAGCATTTTATTTTTAGTTACCTATAAAATATCTTAGTGGCTCCTGCCCATATTATTTCTATGAATTTAATCATTTGTAAGGGCCCTTGGATCTTGCCTGGATTTATCAGTCAGCCTTTTTTAGTCATGTGTGTCACCACTGCATTAAGTTAAGTTGTATCATGTTCTTTGGTTTCTGATATCATGATATCCTCAATGCACTCAATATCTGCATCAAGTCCAAATCCCTCTTAACCAAATTATCAGAGTAAGCTAGTGAATTCAAATAATACTGTGGCAATACAGTAAATGCAAATTGAGATCCCACTCACATAAAGAAAGATTGCAGTTGATTTGTTTCCATGATTGGTATTTTTAAAAAGTATTTTGCAGATAAATCACTGAAAAGTCACCTTATTAACTTGCATTTTTTTTTCACTTTTTTGGACTGCTGATGCTATATGAAATTCTACATTATCCAAGCCTTGATAACCTATCAAGAGTTTCTATGTGCCATCTGCCTGTTCATTGGCTACGTGGGGCTGTTGTACAGAGAATTTGTTGGTTACTAATATGTCATTCTAAAATGTAATTAATTAAAATGGTAGTCTTTTTATCTACCAAGCGTTCTATACTATTTCAAATTAACAGCTTCTGTGAACTTAGTCAATTCTGTAGGTTCCCATTTAGTATGTCCAATTAGTACTGACCACAGGTGAACTACTGTGCCTTCTGTTTTTCAATATTACATAGAGAAAGCGGTTCCTCAGTTTCTCAGACATACATCCTTCTCAATGCACTGGGTGTTAGATGGTTTTATCCAGCCCACAATGATTGATGAATCATTGAATGCTACATCAAAAACAAATGATATAGTATATGTTGGCTAATTGATTTTAAATTTAAAAAATTTAAAAATCAATAAAATCAATAACACATGCAGGAAAAGGAAATGCAACTACTTTACACAGAGTCTGTTCAAACATTCAGCTTCTATCCAAACATTGACCTTACTCCTAAAAACTATGGTATTCTCATATTCTCCCATTATCACAGTGTTAACCCCATCAAATGCTTCCTTATTCATCCCGATCCTTAATAACTATTTAAAGAGTTCCAGTTTGCTGGAGTGAGTCCCTTGACTATCAACTTTTTCTTTCCCTATTCTCTTGTGAATCACTCTAATTTTCTTATCATCTGT
Source organism: Mellivora capensis (assembly GCA_004024625.1). Taxonomy (NCBI): domain Eukaryota; kingdom Metazoa; phylum Chordata; class Mammalia; order Carnivora; family Mustelidae; genus Mellivora; species Mellivora capensis. Next base: position 15,299 of record PISX010029667.1, read on the forward strand.
GAGACCCATAAGGGTAAGCCGAGATAACAAATCTAATACAACTTCTTGGACCATGCTTGGTTTTGCAACAACAAAATTACATGGGGTGACAATGAAAAAGAGTATCCATAAATCACAGCATTTATCATGGTCTAGGTAAGAGGTACATTAAGTAGATGAACATCCCGATCATTGTAAAGCCAATCAAGCATATCACATATGCAACATATCAGTTGCTTCATCTTGAGAATTCCAGTTGGCTTTTCAGGTAGGAGAAAGGGCATTCACCTTCTCAGGGAAAACAAACTGCAATGGCTTTTATCCAGCCCACAAGGCTAGGTCTCCTCTCAGGAAGAAACTGCCACATGTTTAGATCATATACACCAACTGTTCAATAGTAAGCTGTAGGTCCTACCTCAACCCAAACATACTCCTTCATTTTGTAGCATTCAACACTAAGGAGACTCCTAGTTTAGTAATGAATACAGTCCTTTTTTTTAAAGATTTTATTTATTTATTTGTCAGAGAGAGAGGGAGAGAGAGCAAGCACAGGCAGACAGAGTGGCAGGCAGAGGCAGAGGGAGAAGCAGGCTCCCCGCCGAGCAAGGAGCCTGACGTGGGACTTGATCCCAGGACGCTAGGATCATGACCTGAGCCAAAGGCAGCTGCTTAACCAACTGAGCCACCCAGGTGTCCCTGAATACAGTCCTCTTTTATTCAAGGATCTTCATGAAGTTGCTCATATTGATCCACAGAAGGAGACAATTCTTTAACAATATACCCACTGGTTTTAGTAGTTTTGGGAGTTTGCCTTCCCATCACACATGGAAGACCTTCTTGGTGACAATACATCTTAGAGATGTTACCTTTAGTTTAAGAACAATTTTTCCCTTGAGCAGCAGCTTTAAGGCTAGTAGTTATAGCTCAGATTGACTAAAATCTGAGCTCAGTGCATTGTTAAGATCCACCCCAACACTCTCTTCTCCATTTTATCTATTACAGATTTTTTTAAGTTAGCTTTTTTCTCATTGTTTTGCATTTTCTTATGTGTTCAAGGACTGAATAAAGCACAGCCGCTATTTCATGCAATGGGTAATTCAACTGGTCTTCAGTCATCAAAGAACTGTCATCCACCACCCCCTTATCCTTCCTTTTTCCCAAACAATAAGACTACCATGTTTCAGTGAATCAGGGTCATTCTAGTTAATCTCACTTCTGATGCCAACTCTGCTAGACATCATCAAGACAACTCTCAAGCTTCATGATTTGCTAGAAGGAGTCAAAGAACTCAAAAAAGTGTAGACTTGTTGAATAATGATATCATACACTTGAAACTAATATAGCCTGGAAGGTTAATTATACTTTAATTTAAAAAGAACAAAGAAAAGTCCTTGTACTTGTGGTTATAGTTTCCTACAGTGAAAGAAACAGGTTACAATCAGCAAAGGGAAAGACACATGGGGAAAAGTACAGGAGAAATCAGGTACAAGCTTCCAAGAGTCCCTTCTCAGGGAAAGCACATAGAGACACACCTAACTCTACCAGAAATAATGTGTGCCAACCCAGGAAACTCACTCTAGCCTTGGAAGCTTTTATTGGAGGTCAGTCACACAGGTATGCAATGTCTGTGTGACTAACTACAGGTACTCAGATTTCAGTCCATCCCCCACAAAGAAACAGGCATTCAGAATAAATCACCTTGTTAGAATAAATTTAACTATTCAAATAGGTACAGCATAGCCCAAGGACTCAGACATACAAAAGTAAACTTGTCAGGTAGAATACTCCAAGAACTCAGAGGTTATCCCCCAGGATCCTATTAAGGACCAGTCCAGAAGACAGGCACTTCTTTGAAATGTGCATCATCTGAACAACCCTGGCTTGCCAAGGTAATCTTTTCCTGTCCACAGTAAAATTGACATAAAGAATAATTATTAATCTTTATAAATCTATGTCCAACAAGTTAAAGTTTTCTAAAGATCATTAAGAAATAAATATCAAAATGAAGAGTTTTTAATTCCCCCAAATTTAATGTTAATAAAAATAATGATTTGTTTTCCACCATTTCTTTTAGGGTAAAAACAAAAATCCCTGAAGAAAAAATAGTTTTCCATTATCCAGTAAATGGGCATGCCTTACAAAAAGTATTAATTTGGAAGGTATATTCTAATAATCCCTTCTAAGGTGGTTAGTTAACATATACCCAAAGGAAAAGAAATCTTAGGTATGGAGGTCTCTCTAAATAAGGGTTTATTACTTAAAATGATCCCCATAAACACCAAGACCCTTAGGTAAATCAATTTTTTTCACTTGTTTTCAAATTCCCCCACTGAAGTTTCAAGCTGTTACCTTGGAGCTTCTATGATGTAGCCTGGAAAAATTTCAAGGCATTTGAAATTTCTTTTTTTTTATTAAAGCTTTTTATTCATTTATTTGACAGAGAGAGAGCACGAGCAAGAGAGGGAAAACAAGCAGGGGAATAGGAGTGGGAGAAGCAGGCTCCTCACTGAGCAGGAAGCCCGATGTAGGACTTGAACCTAGGACCCCAGGATCATTACCTGAGCTGAAGGCAGATGCTTAATGACTGAGCCACCCAGGCGCCCAAGACATTTGAAATTTCTGAGAAACAAAAATAAAGGATACTTCTTTATTGGAATAAAAGGAAAGTTTATAATGTTCCCCTGTATCTGAGAACCTAGCCCTCACTTCTAGCTGACAATAAGTCTCTGTACATGGGGAATCTGAAGGGTTAGGCAGAGTTATAAACTGCCTACGTGAGCATTGAATTCATCTCAAAACATATGCGCAAAGCATCCTGATAAAGGTTGGAAGATTTATTGGTTCAAGGAATTTAATTCAATCTCTGTATAGTCATTAGCTCATCAGTAAGCTACCAGAGAAGAGAATCAAGTGGCCACAGATGAAAAAGTGTCCAGGATTTAATGCATTATTTAGGTAAAGTCACTATGCAAACAATAACAATGGCAACAAATAATAACAATGAATCTGGAGAGGGAGGTATCATCTGATTTATGGAGTTTCCACAATGTATTATTTTAAAGGTCATATATATATATATATATATATATATATATATATATATATATGACAACCTACAAAATGTGCAAACAACCAAGAAGGTATGGCTTAAGGAAAAAGAAACAGTCAATGTAAACTGTTCCTGATGAAGCCTAGACATTGGCTTTCTCAAAGACTTTAAATCAACTTTTCTTTTAAATTTTATTTTATTTTCTTAGTTAACTTGCTTAAGTATAGTTGACACACAGTGTTACGTTAGGTTCAGGTGTAAAACATAATGATTCAAGTTCTTTTTCTTTATGTTATGCTCACCACAAGTGTAGCTCCTCTCTGTCACCATACAATGCTATTACAATACCTTTGACTATATTCCCTATTCTGTGCCTCTTAGTCCCATGACTTACTGACTCCATAACTGGAAGTCTGTATCTCTCCCTCCCCTTCACCCATTTCATCCATCCCCTCATCGCCATTCCCTCTGGCAACCATCAATTTGTTCTCTTTATTTATATGTCTGATTATGCCTTTTGTTTGTTTTGTTTTTTAAATTCCTCGTATAAGTGAAACCATATGGTATTTGTCTTTTTCAGTCTGAATTATATCACTTAGCATAATACACTCTTGGTCCATCCATGCTGTTACAAATGGCACAATCTCATTCTTTTTTTATGGTTGCATATTCTTGTGTGCATGTCTGTGCGTGTGTGTGTGTGTGTGTGAGAGAGAGAGAGAGAGAGAGAGAGATTTTCCTTATCCTTTCATTTGTCAATGGATCATTAGGTTCCTTCCATATCTTGGCTATTGTAAATAATGTTACAAGAAACATAAGCATGCATATAGCTTTCTACATTCATGTTTTTATTTTGGGGGGTAAATACCCATTAGTGGAATTACTGAGTAATACAACATTTTGATTTTTAATCCTTGGGGGATCGTCCATCCTGTTTTCCATAGTAGCTGCACCAGTTTGCATTCCAACCAACAGTGCAAGAGGGTGCTCTTTTCCTCCATATCCTCAGAAACACTTGTTATTTCTTGTCTTTTTAATTTTTGCCATTCTGACAGGTATAAGGTGATATCTCATTATGGTTTTGTAAATCAACTATTTATAAACAAGTTTAAATAATTAAAGGAAAGCACATCTACACAATTAAATGAGAAGAATATCTCACCAAATACAATAATTTAATAAAGAGACAGTACTTTAAAAAAAATCGAAGTTCTTGGGTTTCAAGGACAGTAATGAAATGAAAAATTCCCCCATTGGATCTCAATAGCAGATTTGAACTAACAAAGAATCAGTGAATCTGAAGGTAGGTCAACTGAGATTATCCAGAGTGAGGAATAGAAAGCCAAAAAAAAAATTAAGAAGGTTGAACAGAGAGTCAGAGGCCTACACTGGGTGTTGTACATAA
>PISX010029668.1:0-19732 GCA_004024625.1 Mellivora capensis
TTTCCACCTCCTCATGCTCCTATATTCTGTATTCCTGATTGCCAGGGTAATATTTACAAAAGCAAAAGTGCCAAGGAGACAAATAACTTTAGTTTAAAAATCTACCTATGGTAGAAATTAGGGAAGCCAAAGATTCCTTTTTGTTGTTGTTGTTATTTGCCAGGCCCTATTACAGATACTTTCACAAGAGTAACTGATTAAATCCACAGAATAACCTTATAAATTAGGTATTCTTGTTACCGTCCTCATTTTGAAAGATGCGGAAAGCAAGGCCCAGAAATGTTTCTTGACTGCTGGAGATCACACAGCTGTCCAGTGCTGGTGTGGCTCTTCTTCCTGACTCTGCTGCCTCTTGATTAAGGGGGCCAGGAACAGGAACAGCAAGAAACAAAACCTTGGACAGCTCCAGGGACTAGCTATTGAGATTGCCAAGGAACCAAAACAACCTGGAATAATTGCTTCCTAGGTTGATGAGAGTGGTTATCTCCTTGTGTAGGATAGAAGTTCTCTGAGAGAAAGGTTTGTCTTTAAAGGGAGGCCCTTTCCAAAAAAGACAAAAGGTTTTTTTTTTTCCTTTTAAGAGCAATCTTTAAAATAGTATATGCCATCAGTTGGTTGTTGTTGTTGTTGTTTTTTAAGATTTTGTTTTTAGGTAATCTCTACACCCAAAGTGGGGCTTGAACCCACAACCCTGAAATCAAACGTACTGAGCCAGCCAGGTGCCCCTTGTTTTCTTTCTAAAGCAATAAAATACAGGGTAAGAATTTACATGTTTAAAAAATACAAAATGCTCCTTGAACCTTATAACATGTTTGGTTGTACATAGGATAGGAGTTCATAAGGAAACTACCTAGAAGCCAAGATCCTCAAACTCACAACCTAACATAGACCCTCTCTTGTAGACCCTCTCATCATGTCCTCATAGAGCACCATAGATGCTAGATTCTAGTGGCTTGTAAGGTGACTGAAGACTTCAGGCTATCCCAGAAAAGGAAAACTTCATCATCAGAGACCACTTTCAAAGTCCATTGGCCAGATTCCATTCCAGGAGCCTCCTGTATCCCTATTTCTCTGGCAGCCATTCTGCTAGGGCCAATTCCCTTGCAAATCAGGACTTTTCCTTCATGTTTTTCCTTCCCTTGGAAGTCCTGGGATCCCCAGCCATATATATATATATATTTATTTATATGCTTTCACTTAATATGTTAAGTGAAATATATATATTTATATAATATATAAATCTATTGTACTATATTTACATATAATATTATATATAAAAATAAATATAAATATATATATATATTTAGGACTGACTTCTCAATTTCTTCCTCTTGAAAAAAGTGTCCTTTTTCTTCTAGAATGGGCCATTCAATACGTTGATTATGATGTAGCAGTAGATAGAAGTATATAGAAGTTAAAATTCTTGTTTGGAATAGTATGGAGTATTTTCAACATATTAAGTGAAAACAAAAGTTACAAAGCAGAATGATACAAATTTGTGATATGTTTGAGTAGAAGGAAATACACTAGATATTAGTAATGTTTTTCGTTACCTGGTGGAATCACAGGTGATTTAAATGATCTTCTTAATAGTTTCCAGCATTTTTTTTTCTACAATGGACATATGTATCAGAAAAATACTATTTTTCGAAAGAATTTATGAAACAGTCCGACCTAGTCAATGTAGGTGGTCTCAGTTTTCTAACCCCAGCTCCATTGTGTTGGCAGAAAATAAGTCAAATACAGTCTTAGGAACAGTCCTGCCTGGTTCTAACACAGGTGGTAGTGGTTCTATGCTTTGAGAAACACTGGCAATGGCTAAGAGTTTAGACTCTTGAGACATAAAGTTACACCTTGCCTCCTTGCTCCGCCACTGATTAGCTGTATGAATTCTTGCATTTCAATCGTCGTCTAACCTCGGGTTCTTCATTTGTGCTCTGGGAATTGTGAGAATTAATGAGATAAAGTTTCTGGCAAACAGTTAAATTAGGCTGTCTTAACCTAGAGTCCACGGGGTTGGCGTGGTTAGTAGGAGGTGAAAATGTGTTAAAGAATACTTTCATTACAATCTTTAAGCAGTTGGGACTGCAAACAGGTCAGTACTTCCTTTAGTAAGTGCTTAATAATAATAGCTATTATTACTCTCTCACGTTCTGAAGGATTGTTCCATGTTAGGTTCTTTTATATTCCGGTAATTTCTCCAGATCGACCTTATATTTAACTAATTCTCTCTTGAGCTGTAAGTAATGAGCTGTTTAACCTGAACACTGACAGTGCAAATGTAACGAAATCAGGAGGTGGAAATATGAGAATGCCAAGTTCATCCTTTCACAGCAAAAGGTCAACTGACAAGTTTAAAACTGAATCACAATTAGTATTTGTCCTTCACTTTATAAGAATCTTTTAAGAACTTAATATTTCTTGTAGTAAAGAAAGATTTATCTGAGCCTTACTATTTTATTCTGCTTATTTGTTAAATTCAAGCAAAATTCAACTGAAAGAATTAAAACTATCATGGCAATGCTGTTTTAAAAAGTACCTCCCACATCTCTCTCCCTCCTCCTCTTCTGCCGCCTTTTTCTTCTTCTCCCCTTCCTCTTCCTTCTCTCTCTTTCTTGTGTGTGTGTATGTGTCGAGCTAGATATTTATATATTTATGTAATGTTAACAATAGTTATTTCTGGTTAATCAGTCTTAGAGTGATTTTTTTTTAACTTTCTTATTTCCTAAAATATGTGAATTTTTTTCTTGAGTAGGTGTGATTTAACATCAATAACCAAAATGAAGAAGAAAGAGGTTGCAGAGGTGTCTGGGCAGCTCAGTGGGTTAACCCTCTGCCTTCGGCTCAGCTCATGATCTCACGGTCCTGGGTCCTGGGATCTAGTCTCGTATTTGGCTTTCTTCTCAGCAGGGAACCTCCTTCCCCCTCTCTATGCCTGCCTCTGCCTACTTGTGATCTCTATGTGTCAAATAAATAAATAAAATCTTAAAAAAAAAAAAAAGAGGTTGCAAAGTAGCCAAGTAGCCAAGGGGCCACTACCTCTCCCTCTGCCAGTCTGCTTAAATTCTATTGATATTCTCGATACTTTCAAATTCACTTCAGATCTTCCCGTCTCATCATTTACTCTAATGTTCAATATTGAACTTTCTCCCTGAATATTAAATACAACAGTGAAAAGAGAAAAAAACAAATTGTGATCTTGAGAAATTTTTATTATAAAATCTGAGTCCCTGAGATCCTCACTATAGTAACAACTGTACTCCAAACTTTTCTTGACTGTGTAGCCAGCCACGTATAGCAATTAGTGTAATATGTTCTCATAATTAGCACTTGGGTATTATTTACAATTGGGCAATGAAGAACAGCTTAAGAGCCGTGGACCCACTGATACTTAAGCAAAAATTATCTCTTGTGAAAATTTATAAAAATAAAACTTGACACATTACCTTTGTTTGAATCTTTAGTTTTTAATGGGCACCATTTTAATGGGACTAGGATTCTGAACCCATACTATTCCTTCTACAGAATTTCACAGCTGTATCTAATAGATACTATCGTTTCACAGGACAGTTTCTGTCCTAATATAGTCGGTCTACCAGACCACAAAACCACAGCTAATAACCAGCTAGTCTCTTAAGTGAATTCATATATTGGGATTTACTTTTCAGCAGATACTAACATTTTGTGTCTAAAGTATATTTGGTTTACTCAGAAGAAGCATAACTATTCCTAGTCAATCATTCTGATTTGGGTTTTTTTTTAAGATTTTATTTCTTTATTTGAGAGAGTGAGCACAAGCAGCAGGAGGAGCAGCAGAGGGAGAGGGAGAAGCAGGCGCCCTGTTGAGCAGGGAGCCCGATGTGGGGCTCAATCCCAGGACCCCAGGTTCGCAACTTGAGCCACCCAGGCAACCCTGATTTTTTGGTGTTTAATTTCTTATTATTCTCTAACATTTGTCTTTGTGGCATTTTCATTTTAGAAACAGGAAAGCAATTGTTTACTGAGAATAAGCAGAATGTTCTTGCCTGAAATTAAAAAACCTATTATTAAATTAAATTAAAAAAACAGCTGCCTTAGCCTGGTCCTTTACTTGAATGATAAACATGAACAATAGGTAACAAGATATTTTTAGAGTAGCACCTGGCTACGCTATAAAAAAGAGACCATCAGAAAGGTCCACTCCACTGGCTACTCACCTGTGCTTCCCTGAAGTGATCTATGCCCTTTGTTCCCTAATTGACCCTGGTTCCAGGACTAAGGGTGTATTAGCTGGGAACCGTTAGACATGCAATTTTGGGGACCCTAATCCAGACCAGTTGAATCAGCAACTCAGAGTGTGGGGATCTAGCAATGTGCGTTTTAACAAAGTCCTGATGCACACTAAGTTGGAGAACCATTGCCAAGACCATGTCGTCTCAGGGCAAGGCGATGGCAAGGAGACATCAAAAGACAATTTGCTGCATGTATCTTGCCAGCTTTTCTGATCTCCTGTTCCCTGCACTCCCAACCCCATCAAGGGCTGATGTGGACTCCAAAAAGAAAATAGATGTCTTAGCTTTTGCTCTGTGCAATCCAATGTCTTCAGCCGCAAAGAGATCTCAAACAAAGGTTAACTGTATTTCAGTGATCAAGACTGTAGTCTGTGGACTCAAGTTCCCCGGTTTCAAATACTGGCTCCATTCTTTACCAGCGGTTTCTCATCTCCTCCATCCCTTACTTTCCCCCATTTATATTAACTCAGGAGGTCATTGAGATGATTAAAATGTTAAATGTTCAGCATATGATAAGCAATTCATAAGTGATGCTATTATGTCATGACATTTTTCTATCCTAGGCTGTATTTTGGTACAATGCCCATCAAGGTGGGCATGGCTTCAGGTGAATAATTATGTGATATTAGGTTTTAGGAAAGGTAAGAAGAAAAAAATATTGAATTCACAGCCTGCCTTCCTATTTACCATGTCTACAGCATTAATGAAGTAATGTTTATACAACAGAGTAATTTTAAGATATCCCCATAAGCTCAGAATACATTTGTAATGACAGCCTCTGTTTACCATTTTAAAGCAGTACACTTCTAGGCCTCCAACTATAAGGGATCCTATTAATTGGAGGTGGTGGTGAGGGTTTAAGTTTTAATTGCTGCTGCTTTTCATTTAATTCTTTTATAACAAACTGCGTAAGAGCTATAGCACAGCTCAGCACATTGTATCTGAAAAACAACTGAGCTTGTTTCCCCCTCTCCTAATGTAACTAGCAGTGCTAACCTCATGAATGTGAAGCTATTAAAAAATTTTTCCGGGACGCCTGGGTGGCTCGGTTGGTTGAGCAGCTGCCTTCGGCTCGGGTCGTGATCCCAGCGTTCTGGGATCGAGTCCCACATCGGGCTCCCTGCTCGGCGGGGAGCCTGCTTCTCCCTCTGCCTCTGTCTGCCTGTGCTCGCTCTCTCACTCTCCCTGACAAATAAATAAAATCTTAAAAAAAAAAAAAAAGTTTTTTCCAACAGAATCAAGCTAAACTTTTAAGGTCAGGCATTTCCTTATAATTTTGCATGGCATTGTTATAAAACATTATTTCCAGGTGAACATGTTAATGACCACCTGAATATGGGTTTAAAACACCCATGTTAAATTGAAGATGTACATTAAAATGGACTTGATTTCCTGGTAGATACCTTTATATACTTTTAGGCCTGTCAGTACTGTTGGCTTATTCCAGTTATAGTGGGTAAATAGTCTAGAACTTCAAAGACCTTTCCAGTCTTGAAATCTTTAATTTCAAGTTAAATGTAGCAGAAACAGAAAAAAAAATTTATTTCCACTAAAATATTCCCATTTTAATAGTGTATGAGGATGGCAGTCTTTGTGTTTTTTAAAATATTTTAATTGCCAGAGAGAGCTCAAGCACGCACAAGCAGGCAGAGTGGCAGAGGGAGAGGAAGAAGCAGGCTTTCCTCCATGTGGGGAGCCCGATGTGGGGCTCAATCCCAGGGCACTGGGATCATGACCTGAGCCAAAGGCAGACACCTAACATACTGACCCACCCAGGGGCCCTGATGGTAGCCTTTCTAAACTAGTAAGACTGTAAGAACCTTCTGTTTTTGTACATATTCAAAAGACTTCTGGGCTTTAAGTGTATTCCTATTAGGGTTCAGTTTAGTTCTCCTTTGAATCTGATTGTAGGTGTGGTATAATTAAAAAAAAAAATATATATATATGTATGTATGTATTCAGTCTTATTCTTGGCACAGAGCTCTTAAAATCCTCAGAATTTCCTGAGGACTCTCGTCATAAGCTTTTTGCCTATACTTGAGTTTATGTTCATGAGGTGATCTTGACACTGGTCACCAGAAGAACCAACCACATGATCAGAGGGCTAGATTGATCAGCCACACCCCAAGATATTCCAGGAAGGAGAGGCTGGAGAGTGAGTTCGATAATCAATGACCAATGATGTAATCAAGCACATCTAGGTAATGAAACTTTAGTAAACAAGGTTAAGGGGTTAAGAGAGCTTCCAGGTTGGTGAACACATCCATGTGCAGGAGGGTCATGCAGGAGCATTAGGTCATGGAAGCTCTGCCCACCTCCCCATACAGCTCCCCTTTCCCCCCAGACAGCTCTTCTATTTCAGTGTTCCTTGGTGTTTTTTTTTTTTTTTTTTTTTCAGAGATTTTAAAGTAATCCCTACACCCAACATGGGGCTAGAATTTAAAACCCAGTGATCGCAGCTCTACTGACTAAGCCAGCCAGGAGCCCCTGGTTGTATCCTTTATAATAAAACTATACTCACATAGTGCTTTCCTCATCTCGGAGTTGTTGTAGTGTATTGAACCTGACAAGGGTGGGAACCCCCCCCCTCATTTGTAGTTGGCAGGGCAGAAGTGCAGGTATCCTGGATACCTCATTTTTGGCTTATCTTGCGGTACTGATCACTTATGGAGTCTATGCTAACGCTGGCTAGTGTCAGAAGCAACTTGATGGGACACTCAGGTGGTGTTAGAGAATAAAAGTACTACTGTCTGTAGGAACAGTGGAGTAGGGTAGACGGAACAGGCTCTCCATTCTGCAGTAGACGTGGGATTCCTATGATGACCAGTGTCTGGCATTCTTAAGGCCCAGCTATCACTGTAGACCTAAAAACCCCACTAGGAGTAAAATGGGAGGAATAAAACATTCAGTTCAGTACTTAAATATACATCATGGTTTTTCATAGTTGTTTTATTATATGTAAAATGTTTTTTGCAAACTGCAAAGTGCTAATCAACATAAGGTTTATCACCAGTAGGTAGCTTTCCTCTCTCGCAATTAAATTTACTGGCATTCAGGGTACAGCCTTTGTACCTTTTGGGGAAAGTGAAATAAACTATACCTGTCCCTCAAACCTCTTTTGAAAGGCCTTGCCAAATCTGAAAACTCAAGTGTTAACACCTTGTTGTGCCTCTGTCCCTGATCTCTACCTTGTGGTCAGAGCTCTTGAAAGATGATGTTTAAAAATAAACCTCACTTCATACCTTGGCTTAAAGGGTACATCATGAGCTATTTTCAGCATTCAAAATTCACTAGATACTAACTAGTGATTTAAATACTTAAAACCACTATCTGTCAGGGATTTTTTTCTTTTCAAACTACAACTAACTCAGGGACATGGACATCTTATGGCAAACTGAAAATTCCATGTAATATAATTTAACTCTACCATCCGTATTTTCTGACTTCAAAGAAAGAAAAAAAAATATATATATATAAATAAAAACATCCAACGGCCAAGCAGAACAGACCTAGAAATGTGCATACAATTTTTTGATCTTAAAAACTCAACTTTCTATTCCTGTTATCTCTAAATCTGTGACCTCTCCAGTTGTGGGAAGCCATTCTCTTTCAAATAGTTCATAAATGTGATACCATTTAATATTAGGATTACCAGATGAGGATAAGCTGAGTTGATCTTTTAAATTTACCATAGTAGTAATAAGCGGAGAAAGTATATTAAAAATAGGCTGTACTTAGAAAATTCCATTTGCTGCTGTGCCCTTCCATGGAAGAATTGCAAATGCCAACCTCTGCCTCCTTCCATTCTTTTGAATTGATTTTTGAGGATTAGAGGTACATATTGAGAATTATATTAGTTCATGTATCAGTAAAGTTAATACAAATAAGATCTCTGACCACAAACCAACCTCTAGACTTGTAACCAAAAGGGGGGAAAAAAAAAGAGTCATGAACACATAATTTTCAGCTTTACTTTAAAAATGTAAATATCTCCCAATATTTAACAGGTAAAGAAAATAGCATATTGGTTTATTTTATGTGGTTGTTATATTTTATTTTCCAAGTAATACTGATTAAAAATATTTACACACCTACTTTTAAGTCCACAGTTTAGCACTCTTATTTGTATGGCTTTAAAAGTTATAGCACAAGATCTTTACATTAAGGATCGGGGGAAAAAGATTCATTCAAAACAAAGCCTGATATATTATATACATGTTTTTCTCTGTACTTTATTTTAAATACATTAATTTTTAAATGATGCTCATCTTTTTTTCATCTGGTGGTAAAATATTAGTGCAACTTTTCATTTAAAAAAAAAAAAAAAAAAAAAAAAGGTTTACCACAGATATAAATGAATTTTCCCAATTGGAAATGGCCATTAAATGAGTTGCCATTAAATAAAACTTCTCAACCTAACTTACCAAGAAAAAGAACTGGTAGTTGCCATTATAAGCAAAAACATGAACTACTACAGCATCACCTACATTGCTCCTTACAACACAAACTTTGAAAGAACCAGAGACACTTTATAGAGTTTTGTTGGTTTTGAAAAGGCACATGGGTGTGGTTTTTTTGTTTTTTACATTCTAGAAATTTTGCCACCACCACTCTGTTCCTGTTGCACAGATGACATCTGTGACTATCAGTAAAGACAAGAAGGTTGTTCAAACTAAAGAAAGCCAGAAGCCAAAAATTTAACTGCACAGTAACAATGTACTTTTCTTCATGCAGCCTTGTTTCCTATATATTCAATTTTCTAACATGCATTAGAATACATAAATTTGTATTCTAATGATTTTACGTTTGATTTTACAACATGGAAAAAAATCTGAGAAAGGACGTGACCTGGGAAAGAGAGAAGGGAGAACCCTTATCACAATGAAAATAGATACATTCGTACCCAACTATATAGTAAGAATATAATCCATTTAAGTTTCCAGAAATAATACTTCTCAAAGCTTCCCATTCACTTATGGGAAAGATATCTCCTCTGTGGCATTAAGTGGGGGGAAATCTGTTTCAACAGAAACAGTTCACAACAGGAAAGACTTTAACTTTGGTCCACTTGTCTGTTAGCCTAAGGACAGTCACACTGCCCATCATCAGTTCAAAAACCCAACACATAAATTTAAAAATATATTCATTTGTTATTTCATTCTAAAACAGGCATAGGTGTTCTGTTCTCATTCCCTGCCCTTTCAGCTTGGGAATCCACTGTTGATTTGGTCTCTAAACCATCAGCATCTTCATGATCTTCCCTGGCAGCCTCAGCACAATCTGCTTGGGTGGGCTCTCTCTCCTCCTGGTTCATGATTTCAGGGGTCACTTGTTCCAAGTCGGCTTCTAGAAGTTCAGTCTGTACTTCTACTGGCATCTGATTTACCCGTTCGACGTGCAGCTCCTCCACGTGTACTTCAGTACCTTCTTCAGTCTGAATTCGACCCACTTCTAGATAACTCACCTGGACCTGCTCTGGAAGATCGCTCATATGTGAATCATGCACTTGGCTGTCCTGGAGCAGATCAGGATGGACCTGTTCCACAGTCACTTGTGCTGAATCCACCTGAACCTGAAGCAATGGTAACACATGCACCTTCCCAACTTGTTCTATAATAGTCATTGACGTCACAGGTTCAGTCTGCACACGTGTTTCTACTGAAAGAACTTCTTCAGTTACTAGACGCTCTGAAATATTGTGAGTATCACTGAGATGCCTCCTTAATTCATTTCCTTGCATAAACCACAAGTCACATAAAGTACAATGGTTGGGTTTATCTCCAGTGTGTATTACCAAATGATCTTTGAACTGGTCCCAGCTGTTAAACACACTGTTACAGACCTGAAATAACCAAACATATGGTTTTAACAATACTAATATTCAAGCTGAAGAAAACATGAATGCATTTATTCTCTTTAAGGAAAAATTTGAATTTTTCTGAAAAATATAATGTGGTCTAAGATTTCATAACTCTTTATTTGATCTTTTAGTTGATGTAGCTAGCAACTGAAATACACTTTGGGAAACATTTTAACACTGCCTTCATTGCTTAAATGTCATATAAATTCAAAGAATATAAAGTACCAATACTATAACTTCTCCCATAATATCATTACTATAAGAACAATTACATTATTTGGGTTATATACACACTAATCATGGAAGAGCAGATCACAGCTTGTCAGCCCCCCACTGCCTCATTCCCAAATTCTAATAATTGCTCAATGGTTAAGAATAACCACAGTTTCAGATTATCTATTATTTAGGACATAATTTTATTGACATTGGTGTTATCTTGGGTTGAGTAAAAAAAAACAACACTCTAATCTTCCTTCTAAAGTCAAGACAGTGATGTTCTTTACTCTCATTCTTTCCAAACTATCAATTTTCCAAAATCCTATACTTCTACTCTATACTCTGCCACCCTCTACTTTTAATGATTTAAAACACAGACCAGTCCTTTGCTAAATACAGAATACACCCACACATACCTGACATTCATAAAGCTTCTTTCTTCCCTTTTTTGCCCCTACTCCAGTCTGGCATGCAGTCAGGTGACATTTGAGGGTGCTATTTCTAGCAAATCGTTCATGACAATTTGGACATTCAAAAGGTTTTTCACCTATTACAATAGAAAAAAATCATATTGACAAAAGAAGAAAAATAGAAAAAGCAAATAAAGTTTTTTCTTTTTGGTTAATTCTAATAGCACGTTCTTGAAAAAAGATCTGAATGTATAATTCAGATGTTTCCACCACATCCAAAAGACTCTTCTAGAGGTGGAAATAGTTAAGTTTTCAGTGACTATTATAATTGTACTTGTGCTTTGAGGAAGAAATAAAATTTGGATCTGAGTTCTGTTTCATGTTTTCGCTATTCTTAAAAAGCTGTATATTTTCCCTTAGGTTAAATCCAAGATCAATCTCTCTTTTTGGGATATGCACCCACAAGCATTTTTTGAGCACTTACTATGTGCCAGACCATGTGCTAGGTGATGATGATAAATAAACTCTCCTTTTTAAAAACTCTGTATCACAGGCCAGAGTGTTTTACAAAGGTAAATACATAGAAATGAGCATCTGAGATGTATCACGGAAGGCCTGTTTCAGAAAAAAGGGCAATGGAAAATGTACTGCAGCAGCACAAAAGAAGGAGTATTGTGCCTGAAATGAAGAAGAGAAGAAGGAAGTTTATTCTAGGCAGAGGCACAGAAGTATAAAATAAGATGGTGGGTGAAGAGTAAGGAGGAAAGTATCAGTAACGACTCCCAGATCTCTGGCTTAGAATACCAACCGGAATAAAGAACACAGAAATCCAAGTAGGTTTGGAGTGCACCGTGTTAGGAAAGATTATAGTTTCGTCTGTTGATTTGAAGGTAGTTAAAGTGGAAAAGTCTGGTAACAGCTATATATGGACTAATCTGAAACCAAATAGAAGGTGGACTGATACACAGATTAGGAGTTACTTTAGGTGGTAATAAAAACCTCAGATGTGTTGTGTGATAACAGAATCAAGGACAGAACTCAATGAAATACCAAGTTAAAACACAGGTAAATGAGGCAGCAGACAATAGATTTAGAACAGCCAGAAGCAGAAGAAAGAACACTAGGGAAATTAAAAAACTTCAGGAAGATGAGGCCAGTTAACAGTGTCAAACTGAACAGAGATGTCAGGTAGGACAACAACAAGGGATTGTACTAACTCAAGTGAGAACAGTGTTGAGTGATATGATGGTGGGGTTAGAAGCCAGACTACCATGGAATGAGAGGCAAGTCAATGAAAATAGTACAGAAGTTCTTCCCAAAAGGCGGTTTTGACAGATCACAAATATAAGTCATCTGCTGAGGCAGATGGAAAGGGTCCTGAGTATTGGACTGAAGGTCTAGAATAGCAATTTGGCAAAGAAAAATACAAACCAGGAACCAAAAAGCCTAATTTAAGGTCTGATATGATTTTTTTCCCCAGAAGTCCTCAGTGAGGAGTAGAGAGTGTCAAATGACTGCAATAATTCCAGGATTTTTTAAAGGGTTTTTTAGAGCAAGTGGGTTGAAAAACCAAGGGAATTATGCTTAGTATGCAAGAAAAAGTGATTCAAGCTGTATACAAGGAGGACAAGATAAGATAGAGAGGTCAGAAACTGGGGCAATAAGCTAGGTGGAGAGGGATGTGGAAGGACTTAGCAGGCTAGGTCCTAGTTGTGACCTCCACACTAGTTAAGTAATTTTGAGTTGTGTTTTTTCTTTAAGACTTTATTTGTCAGAGAGAGTGCACGCACAAGCAGGGGGAACGACAGGAAGAGGAAGAAGCAGGCTCCCCACCAAGCAAGGACCCTGATGCGGGACATGATCCCAGGGTACTGGGATTATAACCTGAGCTGAAGGCTGCCATTCAACCAACTGAGCAACCCAGGCATCCCTGTGTTTTTTCCCTGACAAAAAAAACAAAACAAAACACTAGTTTATTCTTTGTATAATGTTCATGAGATGAAAAAAAATTAGACCTTAGAGTCTAGAATTAGTGTTGGTCCAGAAAGTTTTGTGATTTTAATACTGTATAATTTTTCACTATAAATATAAGTTGGTATAGCTTCTTTAAATGATAATTTCATGATATATACCAAGATTTAAAATGTATATATTCTTTAACTTGGCAATTCTGCTACTGGACACATAAAGATACAAGCACAAGTATGCCTATTACAGCTTAGTCTATAATAGCAAAAGACTAGCAACAATCTAAATGTGTATCAATATAGGGAAATCACGGCATACTCATACACTGAAACACCAGGCAGCCATGGGGTGAGGGTGGGGGGGGCGGTGGGTGGGTGGAGAACAAAACAAGTATAGATTCCTGCATTTTCATTTAAAGAGTTTGAGACAAATGGCATGACACTGTACTGCATGTCTCTATTTATTTTCCCCCAAAAACTTGTGTGTTCATCTGTGGTGACTCAGAAATGCAAAGAACAGACAGGGAAGGATAATAAGAAAATGATGGCAGTAGTTGCTTCTGGAGAGATCTACTAAATCTCTCTCTACTGATCATTGTATGTCATTTCAGCTTTTATGTCATTTGAGCTTTTGCTATTTAAAAAATTAGTAAGTCCAATAAGATCTAGAAATACCAACAGATTAATTCTGTTTTAGATGTATAGACAGCACAGTCTTCAAAGTGCTTTTACTGTTTTATTTTACTTGCCATTTCCCTATAAAGTAGGTATCATTACCCATATTTACACAGATGAGGAAAGAGGCCCGAAGATAAAGTGACCAGTCCAGTTCATCATACTGGCAAATGTCAGAACTAGAGCTGGAATCTAATTCTGATTTCTAGACCCACATTCTTTCTATAATTCCATACGTCCTCTCTGGGAAACAGGTAACATTTGAAGACATGGTTCTCCTCTTCAGGTTCTCTCTCATACAGGTGTTCCACAGGTAAATCAATATGTCTGGTACCTCCTCCCACCCTAAAGTGCTTACCCTTCTATATTTTTCTAAGTTAATAAACCTCCCCTATAAGGCACCCAAACCAGGAAGCTGGGATTTATTCCCAAATTTCACTGGTCACCAAATCCTGTTGACTCTGCCTACTTAATGTTATTCACATCTCTAACCCTCTTCCACTATCACTGCCTTTACTCCACTCTTCATTCTTGATTAGACGTTCCAACAGCTTCCTAATTACACCTCAAAGGTTTAACCCCACTGCAATCTATCCTGTCAAGTTATCACTCTCAAACATAAATCTAATCCTGGTTTAAACTTCTTTAAATGATTCAGTCTTTCAAGATAAAATCCAATTTACGGCATTTATGAAAATAACCATATGATCTTGGCTTCATCTTCCATCATTTTCTCTCCCTTGCCCTTGTCCGTGATGCCTAAGTATGTGCCACCTGGTCAGCCTTCCTAACTCTTCCAGCTATATCTCCTGTCATTCCTTCACTTGGACCCAATCCTCCAGCTGTAATAACCTATCAGCAGTGCTCCAAACACATGGCTTTCTCTTTTTCCTCTGTACCTGTGCATGTTTCATTTCTTGTGCCTGGAATGCCCATATCCTGGCTAACTCCTTTTCCTTTGGGAGTCATTATAGGGTGAATGCTTCAGGAAACCAACCCTGTCTCATCCATCATAAATAAACAGCCCAGGCAGGCATTCCCATAAGACTGTGTGCTGACTTCTACCAGCCCTTAGCCCGTCACAAGTAACGGAGTCTGCTTGTCTCCCCCAACATAAGGGTAAGCTCTTTCAAGGCAGGGACTCTAATATTTATCTCCATGACCAAGTAGGTTGGCATTACTATTTTCCAAATGGAAACAAAATAATCCAGAAGACAAGTAACACCAAAACTTTGCAAGTCAGGGGCACCTGGGTGGCTTAGTCGTTAAGCGTCTCCGTTAAGCAGGAAGCCTGCTTTTTCTCTCCCACTCCCCCAGCTTGTGTTCCTGCTCTCACTGTGTCTCTCTTGAGGTCAAATAAATAAAATCTTTAAAAAATTTTTTTTTTTTTGCAAATCAAGCTACAGACCATATTGCATGCTTTAAGACCACTGAAGAAACCAAACCACTAAACTAATAAAAGTATGCAAAATATGAAACTGAGGGGGATTTATGTGTACTTTGAGGATAGGAAACAGCAATGGGTTTGTTTCCTTATCTTTACACTGGGATTGCTATAAGCAAGAAATGATCCATTCTTAATTAACATAAGCACAATTTAAAACTATTTACTTATGCTCCTCTTGAATTCAAGTCACTGATCATATCTGCAACTATCTTGTTACTAATTACTAGTACAGTTAATTGAGGTTAAATGCCAACAAAAGTTCAGCTTGCTTTATGTGTTGAACTGTTTTCCCAATGGACATCTAGTTCTATATTTTGTAACAACTACTTAACTTATCTCACATAATTATAAAGACATACAACATAATATGCTTTAGCTCTATATTCTGCTGTTTAATCGAAAATACAAAGGATAGGATGTGGAAAGCATATTTTAAAACTTCTAAAATAATCTTTGTTGCCTGTTTTTCAATAGGTAAGTCACCAGGAAATGTTTTGCGTAAAGAGAAAATTGCTTCTACTTTTACATTACTAGAAGATAAAGGTGACTGATATCTGTTGGGATACTGGAAACCCTTATCAAAGGATACTAGTTACCAAGTAACATTTATTTACTAATTTAATGTGCTGCTGGTATAGCAAGTGTTTTGCAAAACTAAGTTACATTAAAACAGATGGGTATTTAAGGACCAAAAACTATTACTATAGGCAGTTTCTAAATATATAATTCCTAATATAAATACTCCTTTATGTTTGAAAATCAGATAGCATTTTCCCAAAAGATAAATGCCTATTAGTTATCCAAACTAGTACCCAAAAGCTTTTCAAATCCATATGAAGACTTAAGTATGAGATTCTGTTTCATGTAACTGAATATTGATACCGACATTTATTCTGTCCCTGAGTATTGATACCAAGCATTTAAAAGTGAGGGATACCATATCACATTTATCTGAATCTACCCCTTTCCTCAATTTCAAGCAGTATGCAGCAAGGAACTAAGGACAGCAAAGGATCTAGGACAAAATTTCTTTGAAATTTTCCAAACTCCAGCAAAGAGAAAGACTCTGAATGGTATGGAATACCTATGTTGTATTCACTGTATTAAACAGTCTAAACAGCCACCACACAGAACTTGGGGACAAGTGTCTAGAGTCTGACACTTAGCACACCATATCCACTGCTCTCCCCCCACACACGATTCAAGTCGTAGCTAATAGCTGTGGGTGACACAGGAGACTTAACAAAGAATGCTTGGGAGGTGAAAAGACAGAGACCCTGATGGAGGGGAAAACAGGCGTAGGGGATGGAGGCCAGAGGCCCACAGCAGGCATCCCTGGGATTGCTCCTGCATGCCTGAGAGGGCTCCCAGGAGGAGGGAAGTAAAAGACTTTACCTTTCTCATCTCCTGGCTGCCCATCAGTCCTGACACTGGGTGCTCTTGAAGAGGTGTGGGAAGATGAACATATACTGCCTACCTAGCTACCACCTCAAAACAGATGACCAAATGTACGCAAAGGTATAAACATGCCAGGGATTGTTCGTAAGTGTACAGATCTATGTAATGTACAAACGAGAGACGGGAAATGTAAAAAATAGTAACAGTGAAGTTTCCATATAATTAGGACTTCATAATTTATGATCCTTAGTAAATAATCACAAACTGTTTTGTGTATTTCTTTAAAAACATAAAAATTGGCAAGGCGTTAAGAATAACAACTACTTTCAAAATTGTTATGATTTTTGCTTTTAAGGTATGAATATTTCAATAAACTAGTATCAGAAGAACAATGTGAGCTCAGACTGCATATTAGAAAATACAGGAGATGGCTGCTGTGGTATTAAAATAAAAAAATAATTAGATGCCCAGACTTGCAGTGAATATGGAAAAATGTACTTCTAACATAGAGATTTGCTAGTTACCTGTATGTTTTCGAAGATGCTCTTTAAAATGTCCAAAGTGGTCAAACTGTTTCTCACAGTACTGACATATGTGAATTTTTTTCCCAGTTCTTTGCTTCTTACTGACTCCACCTTCTTCGAGGTGGTAACAGTTGAGGTGCTGTTTCCATGCGCTCTCCCGAAGATACCTTTTATTGCATATTTCACACTTGAAACTCTCAGTGGAGTGTGATTTCATGTGTTCCTTAAAATGGTAAAACAATTTAAATGAACGGTTACATTTCTCACAATGGAACAAGTCCTTCACATGTGACAGCTGAAGTTCCACAATTTCAATACCTTCTACCTGTTTGCTTGCGGGGTCAGATGCACAACCATCTTCTTCTTTTATCTGCCCTTTTCTATCACCTTGCCGGTACTTGCTGGTAATATCTGCCAACAGTGCCAGGGCGGAATCATCAGAGGACCCTGTGCTCTGAATGTACTTTATGGACTGCTTGGCAGAAGCCACTTCCTCCAACGTTTCGATGCCTTCATCTTCCACTTCAATTGTGCCTTCAGCAATCTCCACCTCAATTTCAACAGGTTCTGATTCTGCGGAGGGCAATGACTCAGTGATAACATTTGAAGTTTCTGCAATCTTTCTTTTTTTTGCCTCACTTTTTCCTGTGGTATTTTCCTCTAGTGGAGCGGAGTTTTCTTTGTTCCTGAAACACATAATGTATGGATTTAAAAATCCGTAAGGTCAATGGAAATCCTAGCAGGCTTTTGGGAAGAAATTGATAAGTTCATAGCAAAGTTTATATGGAAAGGCAAAAAACAAAATTGGAAGACTTATATAACCTGATTTCAAGACTTACTGTAAAGCTACAATTAAGACACAATACCGGTGACAGACATGATGATTAATGGAATAAAGTCCAGAAACAGACCCACTTATTTAATTTTTGAAAAATAAAGGTTCCAGGGTGCCTGGGTGGCTCAGTGGGATAAAGCCTCTGCCTTCGGCTCAGGTCATGATCCCAGGGTCCTGGGATGGAGCCCCGCATCGGGCTCTCTGCTCAGCAGGGAGCCTGCTTCCCCCTCTCTCTCTCTGCCTGCCTCTCTGACTACTTGTGATCTCTCTCTCTGTCAAATAAATAAATAAAAATTTAAAAAAAGAAAAAGAAAAAGAAAGATTCCAAGATAATTTAACAGAGGAAAGAACTTTTAACAGTGGTGTTGGAACAACTGGTCTTTACCTGAAGAAAATAAACCTCAACTATCACTCTTCAATCATACACTCAAATTATTTCAAAATGGACAACAAACTTTAACATAAGAACTGAAACTATTAAACGTCAAGAGAAAAGCAGGAGAAAATCTTTGTAAAATTGGGTTACTGCAAGATTTCTTAAATAGCATGCAAAAAGCAGAAAACTTAATAGCAAAAATTGATAGATTTCATCCACATTAAAAGCTTCTGTCCTTTGCAATAGTTAAAAGAAAGGTAGGCCGCCAACAGAACAGAACAAAAATCAAGCCACAGACCCAGACAAAACACGTGCACACATGTATCTGTCAGAGGTCTGCACGGACAGTATAAGAAGTTTTCTCACAGTCCAATACCCTAAATAAGAGAAGACAACTACTGGGAGACAATTATCCATGAGTCTCGTGTTCCTGCACATCTCCTGCACTGACAGCTCTTCTTCAGCACGCTCCTCAAGGCTGTCTGCAGTACAGCCAGCAATCTGGAAAGACAGAGCGTACGGCTCCCTCTGGGTGCCGGTTGGGCAGGTTTGCTTACAGCCCATCATCTAACATGTGGGCTTCCTACGCTGGAGATGCTCCAGCTGTGAGGTAAACCAACTAGATGCACTGCATTCACCTGGGCCACTCTATGTCACCCCTCTGGGGAAGAAGGGAAAACTGGCACAAATATAAAACTCGTGCTGCTTACTGTGCAAAAAGTAAAATCTGACTTAACAAATATCTTTTACCAGCATCCATGAAACTATGAAGGATAACTTGTTGCCTTCAAATAGGGTAAAAATCTCAGATCCGCCATACTTCTTGCCAGGTTTTGGCAACAAGGACAGGATGCCAAAAAAGACAAGGTTTTCTGGAAGACAAAGGATGAGGCTCCGCAGAGCAAATAACGGGATGTGAGTAAGTCCACTGGAGCTGGCAGCAAAAATGCTGACCAAATTGTATGGTCAACTAGGCAATGCACGGTCTTCCACTTAACTGCCTACTATAGGAGTTAAACTGTGTCCTTCAAAGATATGCTGAAGTCTTGACCCCTTATACCTTTGAATGTAACCTTATTTGGGTATCAGTCTTTGAACATGTAACTAAGTTAAGAAAATTGGTCATTAGAGTGAGGCCTACTCTAATACAGCTCTGTCTTTATAAGAATAGGTACATTTGGACACACGCACACACACAGGAGAGAGACAGAAGACAGCAATGTGAATGACGATGGAGGCAAAAATTGGAGTCATGCTGCCACAAGCCAAGGAACACCTGGGGCTGGCAGAAGGTAGGAAAGGCAAGGAAGGATCCTCCCCTAGAGGCTTCTGAGGCAGCAAGGCCCAGATAACACTGTAATTTAGGATTTCTAGCCTCTAGAACTGTGAGACAAGACAAATCTGGGTCCCAGTTTGTGGCACTTTGTTATGGCAGCCTCAGAAAACTGAAACACCTATAATGAGGAAAAACTGGAAGGTGCAAGATGAGTAGCTGGCAGTAAGTTCAAGGACAGCTGAAAGAATGGCTCCCTGGTGCTGCAAACTCTCCCAGGGTTGGGGGAGGACTTCCCTGCCAACCTGGTGGTCAGCCTTAAGTCTAACCCATCAAAACAACTAAGATTCATGGAGGGGGCAGGGGTAGAGACAGAAGCCCTGCCCCATTACAGATAAGTTACCTAAACTAAAGGTGACAGGAGGGAAATTTGCAACTGCTACTAACAGAAATGAGTCATTAGAACTTCAACTAGTCCAC
>PISX010029669.1:0-19748 GCA_004024625.1 Mellivora capensis
AGCCCCTAATTGGTCTATAGTTAATTCTACTCTTAAGTCTTAATTTTGCCTCAAGGAGATATAAGAAAGAAGTTCATTTTAAAAATGACAGCTCTTCACATATCAAAGAGAACAATCATGCCTCCACTAAGTCTGTTTCTAATTATAAAACAAGCACATTTCTATATTCCAATAGATACCAAGGATACAGTTAATTTTCAGGGATGGGGTTGGAGATAAGTAAGGACTGGAGAGAATGATTTAATTATAGTCATAACCTCGCTACCAATTTGTGACTAAGCTGTTTCACATACAGGGAGTCCAGGGAATACCTCAGCAGCAAGACACATAGAGAATCAGTTGGGGGGAAGGAAACTTTCAGAGGACATATAGATGGTTTTTTGTTGTTGTTTTGGTTTTTTTTTGTTTTTGCTTTCCCAGCATTTTTTTTCCTTTTCTTCTCCTTTTATTATTATTGTTATTTTTAAGACTTACAGAGAAATAATTGGCATATAACATTGTGTACGTTTAATGTGTACAGTGTGATTTGATATAGGTTTCTATCACCAAATTATTGCCAAAATAAGGTTAATTAAACCATGCATTGCCTCACATAGTCACCTTTTTTGCTGCACGTGGTATGAACTTTCAAGATCTGTTCTCTTAGCAACTTTCAAGTATACAATACAGTATTAATACATTCATCATGCTTTACATTAAATCTCCATTAGATGATTTTATAAATTATTCATGTTGTCTGTAGTCTCTTCTCTAATTCTCCTACTTCTGGCCTTTTAAATTATATGCAAAGAAGATCATTACTAAAATATTAGAAATAAAATGTGGTGAGATACCTTCATTCAGTCATGAATTCCTTTATGTGGGATTTATACATTGTCTAACAATTCTGTTCCTCCCAAACTTGGTTCTGTTAAGACTCCCTGGAGAAAAGGATATATTAGTTCCATTAATTAATAATCTCTATATAATATGATTTCAGTCTTTTGAATTCTGGTGCCTAGTCCTGAAAGACAAATAGCTTGAGAAAGATAACTGGAATGATAAATGCAAATGTAATAAATAGAAACCCTCTTTACTATCCTAATTTCCATTAATAGCAGCCTCTCTTGGTATGCACACAGTATTAATAATCGCTCAAATCTCCAGATTTAAGGAATGAATATTTTACATCCATATTGTATAATAAGGCATAAACAGATTGATGTTCTACCATGTTTATTTTCTTGGCATGGGCATATATTATCTTAGGCTGCTAAGGACACATAAGGGATGGGGGCAGGGAAGCAGTAGAAGGAAATTAAGGCCACATTTCAGGTGGTATAAAAATAATCTTATAGGGGTGCCCAAGTGGCACAGTCAGTTAAGCTTCCAACTTGGTTTCAACTCAGGTTGTGATCTCAAGGTCATGAGATCGAGCCCTGCATTGGGCCCCAGGCTCAGCACGGGGTCTGTCTGAGATTCTCTCTCCTTCTCCCTCTGCCCCTCATGCTTGTGCTGTCTCTCTCTCTCTCTCTCTAAAATAAAAAAAATATATCTTTAAAAATATAAGCCTTATATTTAATTCTGATATTTCCCTTGTATTTTCCACGCTGGCTTGGCTTATCTACTGATTCTATTTCTCTTCATTCTTTCAGTCCGTCATGTGTGTACAGCCACGAAACATATAGTAGAAACCACTTTTTTTTCTGTCTTATTTGTGATTATCCTTCGTTTACTAACCAGCCTCAGCTCTAGCCAGTCTAAACCCACACAACTGTGCTGTGATTAGCATCAGAAAAATACTTCCCAGCATGACCAATGTCTTTGTAGAACATGAAATTGCCAAAGTTTCAATTAAGTGCAAATGATGATTATACTGCCTGATGTGGTAGGGACTTCCCTTCTAATGGATGGTTGTTGCAAAAACAAAATTATTCAGAAAGCAAAGGCAGAGAAAGAACAATAAGGGCCTAGAAAAAAATCCATAAGTTATCAGATGCTTAAAGTTTTATTTTTCAGAACAAAATTCCTTTTAAAAATTTATTTATTTATTTTAGATATAGAGAGAAAGAGTATGAGTGGGGAGAGGGAGACAGAGACAAGCAGACTCCCTGCTGAGCAGGGAGCCGGACCCAGGGCTCCATCCCAGGATCCTGACATCATGACCTGAGCTGAAATCAAGAGTCGGTCACCTTAACTGACTGAGCCACCCAGGTGCCCAGAACTGAATTCCTTTTAAAGTATATCACTCCTAAGACCTAAAGAGGTATGTTAATGTGACATATCAGCTTGAATTCTCGGAATATATATATATAAATCTCTCCTGAACTAAAGCCACATACTTCAGAACAAAAATATATGTAACATTTAAAAGCACATACACATACTAAACCAATGGACTGAAAAATAAATGGTGAAACCTTTGTTGGGTGATGGCCATGCTCTATATCTTGATTGAGATTTGGATTGCATACGAGAATGTGTTTCACAAGTCACTGAATGATACACTTCAATTTATACATTACATATAAATTTTACCTAAAAAAAAAATCCCAAGCCAATATAACTCTAGTACATGCTGTAGTATCTAGTGTACTAATGCTGGTAACTTACTTTAAAATACTTCAAAAAATAATATGCATGGTCAGATGAATAGATAGATATGTGAATAAAGCAAGTATTGTAAAATTTTAAAATATATAGTGCACATTAGTTTAAGTCCAATAGTATTTTATTAAGCACACAGTATGCAATAAGTTGTCAATTAGAAGTTTAGATACTTCTTTACTATTTAGCACACAAGTGACATTTATTTATAGACGCCATTTTGATTATCGCCAAGTTGTAAATTGTCACCTATAATATTAAAGTTAGAAAAGTAATTTTTAAGTGTCATTTAATCTAAGAAATGTGGAGAAAATATAATTAGTGATTATTCCATCATCTAGGATTGCATGACAATAATGATCTCAAAATCTTAGTGACTCACAACAAAAGTTTCTCATGTCTATAGTGGGGTCAGGATTGACTCAACTCTACATCGTCTTCCTTCTGTAACCCAGGATGAAAAAGCAGCCCTCTTCTGAAACAAAGTAGTCTCATGGCAGAAGGAAAAATAACTGGTGTTTACTGACTATGGAATGGCTCTTAAAGTCTCTGTTTAGAAGTGAGACTATCATTTCCAGTTATATTTCAATTATCAAAGCAAGTCACATGACCATAACTGCTAGAGAAACATGTCATCCTCCCATAGGCAGGGGCCCATGGAAGAGGCAATGAATATTTTGAGCAAAAATACAATCTATTACAAAGCAATATAACCTTAAAAATTCACCAGAAATTTATTGAACTACTATGTGCTAGTATTTCCATAATTAAGGAAACAGGGTTCAACAAATGTTTTGTGAGGAATGAATTTTTCCATGTTCTATCTTTCCAAATTTATAAAACAACCACAACTTATTCTATAGGATCCAGGAAAAGAATGTAAATGACTAAAACACCAGTTTTAAGACAGCAGGGCCTAGAGTGAACTGCAGGGAGAACATGCCTTATTATTATCATCTTGCATTTTGGTATGGCTCATTGATTATAGTCGGTGAGCTAACATTGATACATTCTTATTAACTGAGGTCCTTAGTTACATTAGGGTTCATTTTTTTGTGTCTTACAGTTTCATGGGTTTTAATGAATGTCTAATGTCATGGTTTATCCATCACTATAGTATCATACAAAATAGTTTCACTGTCCTGAAAATCTCAGGCTCAATATAGACATCTTTCACTCCTCCTCCTGAATCTCTGGCAACCACTAATTTCTTTACTATCTCTATAGTTTTGCCTTTTCCAGATGTCATAAAGTAGAATCATACAGTATATATGCAGCCTTTCCAAACTGATTTCTTCCACTCAGCAATATGTCTTTAAGGTTCCTCCATGTAATTCTATGACTTGATAGCTCATTTCTTTTCATCACAGAATAATATTCTATTGTATAGATTATCAGAGTTTGTTAATCAATTCACCTATTGAAGGACATGTTGGTTGATGCTTGTTTGGGGTAATTATGAATAAAGCTGCTATAAACATTTTTGTAGACATGAATTTTCATTTCATTTAGGTAAATACCCATGAGAATGATTGCTGGATCATATGGTAAGATTATGCTTAAGTTTTTATTTTCTTTGCTCATAAATCTGTAACTTGGCTGGGGTTTAGCTGATCTTGGATGTACATGGCTGGACTAAGCTGGGCTCATCTACATCCAGGTAGGCTTGTATCCAAGGTAGGTTAGAATTGGCCCCTTCCAAACATGTGTTTCATTCTGGGATGAACAGCGATCCAGAACATGTCATTATGGCAACAGCAGAAGCATAAGAGGCCAACCTAACCCACACAGACATAAGATCTATATTCATGTCATGATCATTAACAATCCCTTTGGCTAACAACTACATGACCAAGACCAAAGCCAATATGACAGAGATGAATACTCCACTGATTTTGCTGGAAGACACTGCAAAGTCACTTTGCAGCAGAAGAGAGGAAGAGAGTAAAGAATTGAGAACATTATTCCCATCTATTACACTGGTCCATGCAACAATTAGATATAATTTCTTTGAGTGTCAGTTTCTTCATCTACAAAATATGAAGAATTTCAAGTAACCATGCAGAATTACTGAGATGAGGCTATGGATACAAAATATTTCTAAGTTTTATAAAGTTCTACACATGTAAGGCATTATTAGAGAAAAAGTTTTGTTGCTATTAAAATGATTGTTTTCAGGGACTAGAAGCACAGAAGTCAATTGGTTTGTTTTGTTAACAACAAAAACCTTTAGACATCTTTCAAAAATAATCATACTGATGTGGATTTCCATAGTGTATATTATAACTGACTTTTTAAAATAATTACACCAGAGATTAAAAAAGAAATGGAGATTGGGGCTCCTGGGTGACTCAGTCATTAAGCGTCTGCCTTTGGCTCAGGTCATGATCCCAGGGTCTTGAGATCCAGCCCCGGGTGGGCTCAGCAGGAAGCCTGCTTCTCCCTCTCCCACTCCCCTGCCTGTATTCCCTCTCCTGCTGTGTTTCTCTCTGTCAAATAAATAAATAAAATCTTTTTAAAAATGGAGATTAATAGAGAAGGGAGGGGCGCCTGGGTGGCTCAGTGGGTTAAAGCCTCTGCCTTCAGCTCAGGTCATGATCTCAGGGTCCTGGGATCAAGCCTCGCATCAGGCTCTCTGCTCGGCAGTGAGCCTGCTTCCTCCTCTCTCCCTCTCTGCCTGCCTCTCTGCCTACTTGTGATCTCTGTCTGTCAAATAAATAAATAAAATTTTAAAAAAAATAGAGAAGGGAAATATTAGCATTTTGCATTTTAAACATAAGCATATCAAACTAGTATTATCTTCTCCTTACAAGGTGGTATTTATAAACTTTAGTACTTGCTTTATCAATATTTTTCCAATAGAAATAATGATTTCACTGAAGGATCCTCTTAGTCTTTCCCAACCACAGCATCCATCATGATTCACTGTATAGGGATGCCTGGGTGGCTCAGTTGGTTGGATGACTGCCTTCGGCTCAGGTCATGATCCCGGAGTCCCGGGATCGAGTCCCTCATCGGGCTCCCAGCTCCACGGGGAGTCTGCTTCTCCCTCTGACCTTCTCCTCGCTCATTCTCTCTCTCACTGCCTCTCTCTCAAATAAATAAATAAAATCTTAAAAAAAAAACGATTCACTGTATAAATCAGTTTAATTTCTATCCATTCACCTATATACCTTTTAGTCCCAATATAATCTATTACAAAGTAATAACCAATAATATAGTAATAACAAATCATAATAAGTAATATTATTATTAAAGTAAAAACCAATTATGTAGTAATTACTAACCTATTCACTTGCCTAT
Organism: Mellivora capensis; assembly: GCA_004024625.1. Lineage (NCBI taxonomy): Eukaryota > Metazoa > Chordata > Mammalia > Carnivora > Mustelidae > Mellivora > Mellivora capensis. The sequence continues at coordinate 5,890 of PISX010029669.1, forward strand.
CGCCTCACTCCCATCTATATGTTCATCCTTCTAGATACCCCCTCACTGGTACATTCATCCATCATCTATCCACACATCCATCCAACATCTACCCAATATCCACTGGTACTGAGCCACACATAGGAATACTGAGATAAAGATACTGCCCTAACAATCTGGTACAAAAACAACTTTTAAAAAATTGCATTAAAAAATTACATCACAGGGCACCTATGGGGCTCAGTGGGTTAAAGCCTCTGCCTTCCGCTTGCGTCATGATTCCAGGGTCCTAGGATCCAGCCCCACATCAGGCTCTCTGCTCAGCAGGGAGCCTGCTTCCTCCTCCTCTCTCTCTCTCTCTGCCTGCCTCTCTGCCTACGTATGATCTGTATTTATCAAATAAATAAATGAAATCTTTGAAAAAAAATTACATCACTATGTGAAAAGTACTATCAGAGATAAGAATTACAGAGCAGAATTGTAACAGAGGAAAGTCCTGTACTTGGAGAAAAGAGATACAGGAATTTTCTAGGGGAGGTGATATATTTGCTGAATTTTGAGGCAAAAGTAGTAGAGAAGGAGCATAAGAAAGCAGGATGAGTGTGGAGAAACTGTATAGTTAGACCTGGCTAGAATGTAGAATGAATAAATCAGAGATGACTAAGAAGGTGGACACAGTTGAAATGGTAGATGGTCTTTCTTCAATTCTGATTTCAAATCTTATGAAGAAAGCTGCCGGAATTCTACCCACCTACAGTCTTATTATCTTTTATTATCTTGGTTAGGGGTACGCTCTCTATTTCAAAGATACGCTCTCTATTCTATTTTTTTTTTCAAAGGTACGCTCTCTATTCTATTTTTCCCAGTTTTCAACTGAGGATGTAGAGACTTCGCCTCGGATTAATTTTGACAATTTAAAAGCAGCACCTAACCAATTCAAGATGAGGCAGGTATCATTGGTTGCTTCAAAAAGAGTAAAATACTGGGTAAATTGTTATTCGCTCAATTCTTCCTCTCCCACAATTTTTTGCATTTAGTAATAGTATTTGTGTGTGTGCGGGGAGGAACCCTCTAGTTCTGACTAGACCTGAGGAACTTAGAAGCAACCACGCATTTATAACTAGTAACATTAACATCCAAGCTGTGGTGTATCATTCTGTAGCAACCGCGGACTGCTTCTAAGTTGTTTAGGAGGCTTCCTGAATAAGTCAAGGACAGGATGATGAGGCAGGCAGCTCGAATGGAATAAGGAAAAGGAGAAAGAAAACTTAAGCCCAACAGAGGAGTCTTGGCTTCTGCAAAGCTTGTCTCTCTCCGCGCAGGGAGAATATTCTCTTTCTTCCTGTCCAGGCACTGATTTCACGAATTCGGCTTCCCAAAGAACAACTTATTCTGCACCTTTCATTTGCGCCACCCAAGGAGGATGAACACTTAGGTGCAGCGCCCGCGAGCCCTCCACCGGCAGCACCTTCCTCACCCACCCTGCGGGCGGCAAGTAGCCTGGACCTGGACTACCGCGCGGCTCACAACCCCTGCGCTGTGCAGACACCACGGCCATTTCTGCCCCGCCCCTCCCCACGGAGCCAATGAACGGTGTTCCTGGCTTTGCCCCCCTCCCCCGCATGCCCCATCCCCTTTCCTGTCCCAGCACTGAGACCCTCCCCCAGCAGGCCGCAGAGAAAAGTGAGAGGTGGAGGCTTACATACCCTTTTGTTCTAGGACTATTTATTGAGCTCCCGTTGGAGCCAAATGTGAGTGGGGAGGAGGGCTAGGTGTGAGTAGGGGTGGAAAGATGGGGTGAGGAGTAGGGGAACGTAAAGAAGGCACACGTGTTCATACTTTTCCCAACTTCAGTACTCAAGCCAAGAGAGGGTAAGTAAACAAGGGAGCTGGTATTACATAAGGGCACTGCTGGAGGCTCCCAGAGTGAAATATTAAGTACAGCATTCACTGCCTTACCTTGGTTTTAGTCACCTGCCATCCACCACAGTCCAGAAGCAGATGATCCACTTTCTGACATACCCTCAGAAGGGCGTAGTAACTTAATGCTAAGTCACAGTGCCTACCTGACTCACCTCACTTCATCTCATCCTCACGAGAAGGGTGAGTACAATACAATAAGAAAATGTGAGAGAGAGAACCGCATTCATGTAACTTGAATTACAGTGTGTTGTTACAGTTGCTCTATGTTGTTGAGTTATTGTTAATTTCTTACTGTGCCTACTTTCTAAAATAAACTTTATCATAGGTATCCATGTATCAGAAAGAAAAAAAAACAACAGTACATGCAGGGTCCAGTACTATCTATCCATAGTTTCAGGCATCGACTGAGGGTCTTGGAACATGTCCCCCAGGGATAAGGAGGGACTACTACAAGCTAACTAAACAAATAGGTTAGGGAAGGATACTTGTAGGAACTGTCATTTGATGTGAGACCTGAAGAATGAAGGAGTTATCTAGACAAAGGGAGGTAGGGGACTGAGGAGAGTGGAGAGGGACAGAGTTCCAGTAAGAGAGACAGCGAAAGGGAAGGCTTCTCTTAGAGAGATCACAGTAAGTTCCAAACACTCAACACCAGTTTGGGTGGAACATGAAGTAGTCTAGCAAGAAGAAACAGAGCTGGACAAGGAACCAGACATCAGATTCTGGAAGACTCTGTAAGATAAGTTGGAGGGCTTACACTTTATCCTAACAAAAAGCTATCAAAGATTCTTAAAGTAGGAAAGTGGTATAATCTAAAATTTAAAAAAGATCACTCTGATGACAGTGTGGAGAATGTATTGGAAGGCAGGACTAAAGGAAGAAAAGTCAATTAATAGGTTGGTGTTCATCCAGTAATGTGAACTAGGATGGAAGCTGTGGGGATGAAGAGATAGATGGATTTGAGAGATATTTCAGATATAGAATTCACGAAACTTCAATGGAGTAGCCGGTAAGTAAAGAAGGATGGAGAGTCAAGGATGACTGATTTCTGGCATCAGTTGCTAGATGGATAGTTAACCATAAAAGTTCTTTCTTTCTTCTTTTCTTTTCTTTTTTCATTTCATCTCTTTTCTTCCTTTCTTTTCTTTTCTGTTTTTTCTTCTTTTTTCTTTTTTTCTCCCCTCTCTTTCTTTCTTCCTTCCTTTTCTCTCTTTCTTTCTTTGTTCTCCATGTCTTTACCACTTTTATAGCCATTATCTACTGCCTTTAGTGATTTTCATTAGTGTAGAGACTTTATTGCCTTCCTGGGTTATAAATTCCTTGAAGATATGGACACCATTTTTTTCCCTCAAGTTTTCTTTTGCTTAGACTGCACCGCAAAGGACACATTTGAATGATCAAATGAATGAGTGACCTCAAGGTTTTTGAGCCTCAAAACTAGAAAAATTAAAGTTGCCAAGCCCAAGCTGTAGATGAAGCTGAAGCTCTGAGAATTGAGAGGCTTGTGGACTAAGAAGAGTATTAAAAAAAACCTAAACTTCAATCAATGTAATATTTCTATACAGGACCAGATCATGAATATTTTAGGCTTTGTGGGCCTGTCACAACTACTCACCTCTCTAAGGTAACACAAAAGTAGCCTTTGACCATATAGAAATGGATATGGCTATCTTTGAATAAAATTTATTTACAAATAGTCAATGGTCCAGATTTGGCTCATGGCTCATAGTTTACTGACCACCTTTCCAGATCATAATTTCTAGAATTGAAATGGGATAAGGAGTTGAGTACAAACAACCTCAGAAAATCACAGAAATGGTCTCAGGTCCCCTCAGGGCATCAATATCTTTGTGCCTGGTACAATGCCAAACATATAGTAAGTGCCTTGTAAATACTGAATCAAGGTCACCTGTGAATAGAGTATTAAGGAATCACAGAACCTGGTAAGACCTCTCCACCAAAAGTTCTTGGAAAATAACAGGGAATTAGATAGTAACAAAGTATCATTTTGATGCCTGGCTTTTATTCTTTGCTTTTCTCATTTACTATGTGTCTGATATTGTGTGTTGGTTTGAATTATGTTTAACCCAAAATAATATGTTGAAGTCTTAACCCTGAGTATCTTAGAATGTGATCTTGTATTTGGAAATAGACTCATTGAAGCTATAATGATTTAAGTTCAGATGAAGTCATACTGGAGTGGAATGGGCTCCTAGTCCAATATGATTGGTGTCTTTATAAGAAGACAACTATGTGAAGACAAAGAGACAAGGAAAATGCTGCATGAAGACAGATACATCTACAAGCCAAGGAACACCTGGAGCAGAAGTTAGGAGAAGGCATGGAACAGATCCTTCCTTGAGAGTCTTCAAGAGAGTATGACCCTGCTAAAACATTGGTTTTGAACTTCTAGCCTCCAGAATTATGAGAAAATAAATTTCTGTTGTTTTCAGCCACCTAGGTTTTGGTGCCTTGTTATGCTCTAGGAAATTAATACACTGAGATTTAAGGAATCCTTCATTTGTCCAAGACCACCTAGATGATCTGAAACAGAGTCAATATTCAAACCCCTGGCTGTCTGACTCCCAAATTCATGCTTCTTTGATTATACTGAGATGAATCAATCTTTGATCCTACCTTACAATGATAAAATGATGTAAAATCAAATATTGACTAACACCAGAAAAGTGGTTCTCTCTCTTCTATTCTTACTCTACAATATTCTCTATGGATAATATCTATCATCTATTATCTGTCTATCTCTATCATCTCCTGATTGATTTCTCTATCAATAATATCTTTAAAAATAATGTAACTTTTATAATATATCCTTTATAGCCATAAACTATAATTTCTACTTTTCATTCCCTTCTTGCCTCACCCTATTCATTTTTTTTGTTATTTTTGAGTAAACCATCTTTTTTTCATTTTTAATTTTTTATTAACATATAATGTATTGTTAGCCCCAGGGGTACAGGTCTGTGGATCACCAGGTTTACATACTTCACAGCACTCACCATAGCATATACCCTCTCCAATGTCTGCAACCCAAACACCCTCTTCCTACCCCCCTCCCCCGGCAACCCTCAGTTTCTTTTGTGAGATCAAGAGTCTCTTATGGTTTGTCTTCCTCTGAATCCCATCTTATTTCATTTTTTTCCTTCTCTACACCCCAAACCCCCACACTGCCTCTCAAATTCCTCATATCAGGGAGATCATATGAGAGCTGTCTTTCTCTGATTGACTTATTTCCCTAAGCATAATACTCTCTAGTTCCATCCACATCGTCACAAATGGCAAGATTTCACTTCTTTTGATGGTTGCATAGTATTCCATTGTATATATATACCACTTCTTCTTTATCCATTCATCTGTTGATGGGCATCTAGGTTCTTTCCATAGTTTGACTATTGTGGACATTGTTGCTATAAACATTCAGGTGCACATGCCCCTTTGGATCACTACATTTGTATCTTTAAGGTAAATACCCAGTAGTGTGATTGCTGGGTCTTAGGGTAGCTCTATTTTCAACTTTTTGAGGGACCTCCATGCTGTTTTCCAGAGTGTCTGCACCAGCTTGCATTCCCACCAACAGTGTAGGAGGGTTCCCCTTTCTCCACATCCTTGCCAGCATCTGTTGCTTCCTGACTTGTTAATTTTAGCCATTCTGACTGGTGTGAGATGGTCTCTCATTGTGGTTTTGATTTGTATTTCCCTGATGCAGAGTGATGTGGAGCAATTTTTCATGTGTCTGTTGGCCATCTGGATGTCTTCTTTGCAGAAATGTCTGTTCATGTCCTCTACCCATTTCTTGATTGGATTATTTGTTCTTTGGGTGTTGAGTTTGATAAGTTCTTTATATATTTTTGAAACTAGCCCTTTATCTGATATGTCATTTGTGAATATCTTCTCCCATTCTGTTAGTTGTCTTTTGGTTTTGTTGACTGTTTCCTTTGCTGTGCAAAAGCTTTTGATCTTGATGAAGTCCCAATAGTTCATTTTTGCCCTTGCTTCCCTTGCCTTTGGTGATGTTTCTAGGAAGACGTTGCTGTGCCTGAGGTCACAGAGGTTGCTCTTTGTGTTCTCCTCTAGGATTTTGATGGATTCCTATCTCACATTGAGGTCTTTCATCCATTTGGAGTCTATTTTTGTGTGTGGTGTAAGGAAATGGTCCAGTTTCATTTTTCAGCATGTGGCTGTCCAATTTTCCCAACACCATTTGTTGAAGAGACTGTCTTTTCTATTGGACATTCTTTCCTGCTTTGTCAAAGATTAGTTGACCATAGAGTTGAGGGTCTATTTCTGGGCTCTCTTTTCTGTTCCATTGATCTCTGTGTCTGTTTTTGTGCCATACCATACTGTCTTGATGATGACAGCTTTGTAATAGAGCTTGAAATCTGGAATTGTGATGCCATAAGCTTTGGCTTTCTTTTTCAACATTCCTCTGGCTATTCAGGTTTTTTTCTGGTTCCATATAAATTTTAGAATGATTTTGTTCCATCTCTGAAAAAAATTGATGATATTTTGATAGGGATTGCATTAAATGTGTAGATTGCTTTAGGTAGCATAGACATGTTCACCAATTTTCACATTTTCATTTCATATTTGTTCTTCCAATCCATGAGCATGGAACATTTTTCAATTTCTTTGTGTCTTCCTCAATTTCTTTCATGAGAACTTTATAGTTTTCTGAGTACAGATTCTTTGCTTCTTTGGTTAGGTTTATTCCTAGGTATCTTATGGTTTTGGGTAGAATTGTAAATGGGATTGACTCCCTAATTTCTCTTTCTTCTGTATTGTTGTTGGTGTATAGAAATGCAACTGATTTCTGTGCATTGATTTTTTAAAATATTTTTTTAATTTTTTTAATAAGCATATAATGTATTATTAGACCCAGGGGTACAGGTCTGTGTCTATGCATTGATTTTATATTCTGACACTATACTGAATTCCTGTACAAGTTCTAGCAGATTTGGAGTGGACTCTTTTGGGTTTTCCACATAAAATAATCATATAATCTGCAAAGAGTGATAGTTTGACTTCTTCTTTGCCAATTTGGATGCCTTTAATTTCTTTTTGTTGTCTTATTGCTGAGGTGAGGACCTCTAGTACTATGTTGTATAGCAGTGGTGATAATGGACATCCCTGCCGTGTTCCTGACCTTCGTGGAAAAGCTGTCCATTTTTCTCAATGAATATCATTGAGAATGATATTCACTGTGGGTTTTTCATAGATGGCTTTGATGATATTAAGGTATGTACCCTTTATCCCTACACTTTGAAGAGTTTGATCAAGAAAGGATGCTGTACTTTGTCAAATGATTTTCAGCATCTATTGAGAGTATCATATGGTTCTTGTTCTTTCTTTTATTAATGTATTGTATCACACTGATTGATTTCAGGATGTTGAACCAGCCTTGCAGCCCTGGAATAAATCCCACTTGGTCGTGGTGAATAATCCTTTTAATGTACTGTTGTATCCTATTGGCTAGTATTTTGGTGAGAATTTTCACCTCTGTTCACCAAGGATATTGGTCTGTAATTCTCTTTTGTGATGGGGTCTTTTTCTGGTTTTGGGATCAAGGTAATGCCGGCCTCATAAAATGAGTTTGGAAGTTTTTCTTCCATTTCTATTTTTTGGAACAGTTTCAGGAGAATAGGAATTAATTCTTCTTTAAATGCTTGGTAGAATTCCCCTGGGAAGCCATCTGGCCCTGGGCTCTTGTTTGTTGGGAGATTTTTGGTGACTGCTTCAATCTCCTTACTGGTTATGGGTCTGTTCAAGTGTTCCATTTCTTCCTGGTTCAGTTATGGTAGTTTATATGTCTCTAGGAATGCATCCATTTCTTCCAGATTGTCAAATTTGCTGGCGTATATTTGCTCATAGTAGGTTCTTATAGTTGTTTGTATTTCTTTGGTATTGGTTGTGATCTCTCCTCTTTCATTCATGATTTTATTTATTTGGGTTATTTTTCTTTTCTTTTTGATAAGTCTGGCCAGGGGTTTATCAATCTTATTAATTTTTTCAAAGAACCATCTCCTACTTTCATTAATTTGTTCTACTATTCTTTTGGTTTCTACTTCATTGATTTCTGCTCTGATCTTTATTATTTCTCTTCTCCTGCTTGGTTTAGGCTTTCTTTGTTGTTCTCTCTCCAGCTCCTTTAGGTGTAGGGTTAGGTTGTGTATTTGAGACCATTCTTGTTTCTTGAGAAAAGCTTGTATGACTATATACTTTCTTCTCAGGACCACCTTTTCTGTGTCCCACAGATTTTGAACAGTTGTGTTTTCATTATCATTTGTTTCCATGAATTTTTTCAATTCTTCTTTTATTTCCTGGTTGACCCATTCATTCTTTAGTAGGATGGTCTTTAGCCTCAATGTGTTTGGGGTTTTTTCCAAATTTCCTCTTGTGATTGAGTTCTAGCTTTAGAGCCTTGTGGTCTGAAAACATGCAGGGAATGGACCCAATCTTTTGGTATTTGTTGAGACATGATTCGTGACCCAGGATGTGATTTATTCTGGAAAATGTCCCATGTGCACTAGAGAAGAATGTGTATTCTGTTGCTTTGGGATGGAATGTTCTGAATATATCTGTGATGTCCACCTGGTCCAGTGTGTCCTTTAAGGCCTTTATTTCCTTGTTGATGTTTTGCTTGGATGACCTGTCCCTTTCAGTAATGGAGGTGTTAAAGTCCCCTACTCTTATTGTATTATTGTTGATGTGTTTCTTTGATTTTGTTACTAATTGGTTTATATAGTTGGCTGTTCCCATGTTAGGGGCATAGATATTTAAAATTGTTAGATCTTCTTGCTGGACAGACCGTTTGAGTAAAAACTTATATATATACACAAAAATAAAAACTTATGTATATACAAAAATAAGGGTAAACACAATGAAGGGATGGAATATGACTGTAAAGATGAAAATTTTAAAAAATTCTAAAAAGGAATTGATAAGTGGGTTGGAAAAAGAAAGAAGAAGGAAAAAAAGTGGGGGGAGAGAATGTGCTCAGGCTGGAGACTAGAACAAAGGCCTGTACGAAATTTAGGGTATATTTTGATCTATTAGAAGAAATTGTATCCCAAAATTTTTTAGGGAAAAAAAAACCCTATATGTATACAAAAAATAAGGTTATATACAAATGAAGGATAAAATATGACTCTAATAATAAAAGTTTAAAAAGTTTTTTTTAGAAAGATATTGTTAAAATAAGCTAGTTAAAAAACACTAAAAGAGGAAAGAGGAAAAGTTACAAAAATTAGAATAAAAAAAATTTTTTTAAGTTTTTTTTTTAACTTTGCAAGATGAAAGGATCATGGGAAGAAAGCCATGAGTTCCATGTATTGCTTTCCCCTATCTCTGGAGTTCCACTCTTCTCCTTGATCAGTAACCTTGGTCTTGGCTGGATGTTCTTGCTGATCTTCCGGGGGAGGGGCCTGCTGTTGTGATTCTCAAATGTCTTTGCCCAAGGTGGAATTGCACTGCCCTTGCCAGGGGCCAGGCTAATAAATCTGCTTGATTTCACTCTCGAGAGTTTTTGTTTCCTGAACACTTTCCGTAGAGCTCTGGAGGATGGGAATGAATATGGCGGCCTCCCAATCTACAGCCTAGAGGAGCAGAGAGCTTGGGCCCCACTCCTCAGTGCGCCCTCAGAAAAAAGGGGTCAATCCCTCCTGTCTCCCTGGTCTCTGGCTGCACTTCAAGCTCACCTGGCCTGTGACCAAGTGTTTCTGTCTCTGATGCACAGCCCTGTTTGGAGTCTCCAAACCCAGCAGATTCCTGCCTCCAGAGGAGGAAGGTGAGTCTCCCTGGATCTGCCACTTGTGAGGTCCCTGCTCAAAGAGCAGTGTCCCAACTGTGCTGCAGATCATGGTTAAAGGTAACCCTGAGCTGAGAGCTCACCCTCTCAGCTCTGTCTCTGTAGTCGGCTTCCCTGCTCTGATACCTGGGAGCTCTGCCACATTCAGACACCCTTGGTCTTTTTGTGACCCCGTGGGTACTGAGACCACACTGTTCCTGCGAGGGCTCCACCCCTGCTTAGCCTCTGGAGCTATGTCCCTCAGTGGAACAGACTTCTAAAAGTTCAAATTTTGTGTTCCATTGCTCCGCCACTTGCCAGGAGCCAGCCCCGCCCCCACAGTCTATCTTCCCGTCACCTTGGATTCACTTCTGTGCACGTCCTGCCTTTCAGAAAGTGGTTGATTTTCTATTCCTAGAATTACTGCTCTTCTTCTCTTCGATCGCCTGTTGAGTTTGTAGGTGTTTGGAATGGTTTCATAACTATCTAACTGAACTCCTGCGACCTGATGTCATCTCAATCCACTACTCCTCTATCATCTTGTCTCTTCTCCTCAGATCTGTATCTTTCATCACTCCCTCCTCCTCTGCTGCTTTCTCTATGCTTACTAATAGTCCTTCTGGAAAAAAAAAATCCTTCCTTTATTCTATCTACCCATCAAGTCATCACCAAATGGCTCTCTTTCCATTCTTTTTCTCCCAGCCCTTGAAAGGAATGTATAGTCAACTTCATTTCCTCTTTTTTTAAATATATTTTATTTATTTGACAGAGATCACAAGTAGGCAGAGAGGCAGGCAGAGAGAGAGAGAGAGAGAGAGAGGAGGAAGCAGGCTCCCTGCTAAGCAGAGAGCCCAATGCGGGGCTCGATCCCAGGACTCTGGGATCATGACCAGAGCCGAAGGCAGAGGCTTTAACCCACTGAGCCACCCAGGCGCCCCAACTCCATTTCCTCTTTAACTAACCCACCTCAGTCATATTTTGCTCCCATTTTCCACTGAAAATGCTCTAAGACTACATGAAAGCCTCTTAACTATCAAAGCCACTGCATGCTTTGAGGTCATCATCCTACTCCATTTCTCTGCTGCATTTAAAGTTCTTATTATCTCATTCTACCTAAAGCTTTTCCCTCTCTTGGTTTCTGGAAGATTGCATCCACCTATGCTCCTCTCAGTTTCCTTGTTTTCTTCTTCCTCTGCCTTCTAACATGGCCCACTGCTTGTTTCTCATTTCATGCTGTCCTGAGAATCCTTCCACTCTGATAGCTTCAACCAACACCTTTACTCAGAGCTATTTATCAGAACTATAGACCTGTCCTCATCTGACCTCCTCTTCAATATTTTCAAAGGACTTTTTCTTAAGATTAATTTTGAAAAAGAAAAAGTAGAAATATGCTATCAGACCCACAGAGTAGAGACAGAGTATTCTGAGCAGCCAGATGCAAATCATGTCCAGAAATAAAAAGATATGAAAGATTAGTGCAGACTGAAAGGGATGTAATCAGTTTAGTAGAGCTACAATGTGAAATGAAACTGGTGAGCCATAGAGATGGGAGGAGAGATAAAAGTTGAAGCTAGGCAGGGATCAAACGGTATCAGATTTTAGCCTGTTTCTGTGATGGTGGACCACAGTGGAATTCTAAGCAGAATTCTAAGCCACTATGACTGGCTCTGAATTTTAGAAATTTCACCATGTTTAGGAAGGTGAAGAAAGGCTGAGACTAGAGGAAGGAGACCAAAGAAGTTGTGTCAATAATCTGGGTGACATATGATAATGGAGTAAACTAGGATGACAGAAATGGCTTGGAGAGTAGGGACGATTTGGTGATTATTCAAATAAAAGGGTGCATAAAAATGTGGACTCCAGGATGATGAGGCTTCTAGTTTGGGTAACTGGGTAGATGAAAAGTTATTAAGCATAATGGATTTTATGTAGGAAATCAAGTATTTATTGGTCAATATTCATTCATTCATTCATTCATTCACCAAATAGACATTTCCTGAATGATTTTATTTTGGACATAAACTTGAGAAGGCTGAAAACATTCAGGTTTGAGATGTCCAGCAAACTGGCAGAGAAAGCCACCTAAACTCAGAAGACATATCTGTCTTGCGTTGTTACTATTAACAACATTGTGACATATGTTCTTGTGGGCAATTTTTGCCCAGATGCTCACTTAGTTATATTGTGCCTGAGATATTAGTGAAATGAGAATTAGTTGAAATTTCTAATAGTCCAGTACCATGTTACTGATACTACTTTCTTAAATAATACCTTTCAATTTGTGTTCTCAGATGCTCAACATAATTTTTCCAAAAAAGAACTAATGCACAACTGCATAAGTGAGCAGTATATGGCTGGTTTCTCAAAAACTAACATAGAATCAAAAGTTTAAAAAATCCTCTTCATAAACATTTTTCTTACTCCAGAAAGAAATTGCCACCTTCACCATCTTTGGAAATGTTCTTTGACTTTATAACAACATTTTATATATATGATTATTACTCATTCGTTGGTGATAGCTTTATGAATAATTACAATTCTTTTCGGGAAATGGGCAAAATTTACAAAGAACTTAAATGTATGTGTACATTTTGATCCAGTAATTCAACTTTTAGAAAATTGGACTGTTCTAAGTAACTCAAGCAATGGAAAAAGCTATATGCATGGTAATGTTTATCACAAATTTTTAATATTTTTTAAAGAAAATGAAGCAATCTTGGCATCCAAGTTCCTTTATAAATATTCATTAAATTGTGGTTAGAAAAATTATAGAAAACATGGAAAATGCACGAGAGAAAAAGAAGAACAATTTTAAGTAGGTTATAATTATAATTATGTGTGTGTATATATATATGTATATGTATATGAGAAAAATAATGGGAGTAAATTTGCCAAAAAACCAACAATAGTTATATTTGAATGAGGAAATTAAGGGTTATTATTTTTATTTTTTGAATTATCTGTGTATCAGAGATTGGTCATTTTTGTTTCCCCAGGGACTACTGGTCCTTTTTCTGGTAAAAGTGCCTTGACTTTCCCTAGGGAATTGAAGGTTCATTCTCAGAGTTCATGTGGTTTCAGTGAGGTTGATGCCACTCCTGCCAGGCTCATTAGAGGCAATTAGACTAGGACTGTTATTGGAACTTTTGGAAATGATGAAGGTCTTCCCATGGTGAATTGCTAAGACGATAGGATAAAAGTGTGGAGCAGAAATAAGGGGCAAGATGGCGGAGAAGTAGCAGCTGAGATGACATCAGGTAGCAGGAGATCAGCTAGAGAGCTTATCAAAACATTGCGAACACCTACAAATCCAATGGGAGATCGAAGAGATGAAGAACTGCAATTCTGGAAATGGGAAATCGACCACTTTCTGAAAGGTAGGACTGGCGGAGAAGTGAATCGAAAGCGACGGGAGGATAGACCGCGGGGGAGGGGCCGGCTCCCGGCAAGCGGCAGAGCCACGGAGCACTAAATCGGGACTTTTAAAAGTCTGCTCCACGGAGGGACATCGCTCCAGAGGCTAAACCGGGGTGAAGCCCACGTGGGGTCAGCGTGGCCCCAGGTCCTGCAGGGTCACAGAAGGGTGTCTGAGTGTCACAGAGCTCGCAGGTGTCGGAGCGGGAAGCCGGCTACAGAGACAGAGCCAAAGAGTGAGCTCTCAGCTCGGGGTTACCTTGAACCGGTCACAGGCTGGGTGAGCTCGGAGCGCGGCCAGATGCGAGGGAGACGTGAGTGGGCTGGGGCTTTTCTCTGAGGAGTGGAGCCCCGAATCTCAGCTCTTCCGGGCCGGAGACTAGGAGGCCGCCATTTTCATTCCCGTCCTCCGGACTCTACGGAAAGCGCTCAGGGAACAAAAGCTCCCGAAAGCGAAACCGAGCGGATTACTCAGCACGGCCTCTGGTAAGGGCAGTGCAGCTCTGCCTCGGGCAAAGACACTTGAGAATCACTACAACAGGTCCCTCCCCCAGAAGATCAAAAGAAATCCAGCCAAGACCAAGTTCACATAACAAGGAGAGCAGCGGAACTCCAGAGGAGGAGAAAGCAATGCGCGGAATTCATGGCTTTCTCCCCATGATTCTTTAGTCTTGCAGTTAATTCAATTTTTTCTTTAAAGGGCATTTTCCTAGGGTCTTTGCCACCCTTTTAGTATTTTATT
>PISX010029670.1:0-19735 GCA_004024625.1 Mellivora capensis
GGTTCTGGGGGACGGTCCTGCACTCAGACGTTGAGTGTTCTCCCCAAATCTGGTTTGATGGTTTCTCTGTTGAAGGGATGAATGGGGTGGGTTCTGGACCCCGTCTGGCCGGAGGGTGGCTCAGGGAAGGCGTAGAGGAGGACGCACAGATGTGTCTCAGCAGGAAGGTGCCCCTTTATGGAAGCACCTCCCATGACCTCCTTCAACCGTCCCGGTGTAAGTGAGCTCCTACTTCTTCCTCGGGAAGCCTGGAGCCTGTGAAGTGTCTGAGGAGGACGCATCCAGTGGACACGGGGACCATCATTTGGGGGAGATCTGACATGTTTCCTCTGGTGGGGGTCGGAGACAGGGAGATGAGCCCACATCCAGCGAGGAGGGATCTCTTTCCTGGGGAGGGACGCGGTGGCAGGCCTGGCTGGAAGGTGGCACAGGGCCACCCGCTGGCCGGCACTCCCTTCCTCCCAGCGAATTACTCCCTCTGTTCCCGGGGCTTCCGTCTGCTTACCTCTGCTGGTGGGTTTCCTGCCTCTGTCAAGGAGCCCTTGTCCTGCGTGGACGACGGTCGGAGAGCTAGGGGCAGGCATCTGGGGTGACACCATGACCTCAGGCTGTCCCTTTGAGGATTTCCTAGCGAGCTCTCGGGCCGACAGGGCCTGGGTGTGCAGGTCGGACTCGGGGGCAAGGGCCTGCTACACGGGGGGTGCTGGGTTAGATGGTTTCTGCCTCTCGAGTCCGGGCCGGGGTCCCTCCTGAGACCCACGGGTCCCCATGGCACTTTCAGGTCTGCCTTCCTGAAAGGAGGGGGCCCAGGAAGACCCCAGAGGGACTGCATGACACTCTCTTGGGTGATGTGGGGCGGGTGGGGGGAAGCAGGGGCAGCGCGTGGGGCCAGAGGGAGGGTCCCATGGCCTGTGTGGTTGCGGGGCTGCGAGGTGGCCTGGACAGACCCTGCTCCAGGCCCGTTCCAGAGGCATCTGGAAGCATGGGAGCTGGGCCGGCCACGGCACAGTAGAGGGAGGCTAGCAGGAGGGAGCTGGGGTAGGAGGGAATGCTCACCGTCTCTCTGCAGGGCAGACAGATGGTCGGGTGGATGGTGGGACAGTGAGCCTGGCTCTATGGCAGAACTCATGCCGCCCCTCGGTCTGTACGCTTCTGACCTTTCCTGACAGCCGCACACGGTGCCGGCCCAGCCAGGGCCTCTGCTGCCATCCCCTAGCCGGCCGGCCCCTTGTCTCCGCCCAGCGCCGTGCATGCCTGGCCCAGGAGTGCAGGCAAAGCACCGGCGCGGACCCCTCCAGAGGAACGGCGCAAGCTCTCCTTGGCTGTTGAGCCCCATGAAAATACGGAAGTCCCGCATTTGGCAACAGGACCTTCTACCTCCCCCGATGGAAGTTGTGGGCCTGGAGCGGAAGGTCCTGGCACCTGGAGTCTGATCTGTCTTCCCCAGAGCGCCTGAAGCTCCTCAGTGAGCACAACGTGCACCTGTTCCATCACACTGGCAGCCACGTGAGCAGAGACTGGGTCCCTCGCTGGTCTTCCTTCCAGGACGCTGCTGGTCTTGGAACAGTAAGACGGCTAAGTGGACAGGGCACGGAGGCCTGGGGGTGCCTGTGTGTGC
This sequence comes from Mellivora capensis, assembly GCA_004024625.1. Lineage (NCBI taxonomy): Eukaryota > Metazoa > Chordata > Mammalia > Carnivora > Mustelidae > Mellivora > Mellivora capensis. Next base: position 1,619 of record PISX010029670.1, read on the forward strand.
ACCCGACCCGCACCACTGCCCACACAGGCCACACCTCGCACCTCCTGCATTTGCTGTGCCCCAATCAGCCTACGAGCCCGAATGTCACAAGGGAGATTTGGAGGGGTGGAGAGCGGTGGCCCCTGTTGGCCACACCTGGTGGACGGCCTCCTCCCATCTGCCCGAGTTCCGAGCACGGAGACCCTCGTCTAGGACACAAGGGGCTGGGTACCGACCTCACTACCCAGCCTTCGGGGAGTCTCCCGAGGGGAATCAAGCTGGCCACCGAAAGAATGCATGTTGTCACCTGGATTTGGGTGGAAAAGTGTCTAATAACAGACTTGGCCGCATTGTGGGGCTGTGGGAGGCTTCCCCCTTTCCCTTACACTTTCTCTGTTGACTAGATGTGTTGCAGAACACACACACATACTTGGTACTCAGAGAAGAAAAAGTCCCTTTCACATTTAAGACGCATGAGAGCCCTGCTCCGTGAAGTGTGCTGCCCCAGATCTGCGGGGAGTGGGAACCGGGGGGAGGCTGACACACAAGCCCTGCTCGGGGATGCCCTCTGACCCGCCTCAGAAGGCTCCCAGGAAGGCGCCCCACGCAGAAGCGCGCCCCTGGCTGACACACTCACCCGCATCCAGAAGAGTCCAGGGGGCCCGGGACCTGGGAGTCTCTGCGGCCCCGAGCCTTTGGGCCGCCAGGAGGGAGCTTGTGGTGCTTGGTAGCCGGCCGTGGGTGCTCACACAGCCCCTGACCCGGGCCTCCTGGGGAGCCGTGCTGGGGGCAGCAGGAGGCCGGGAAGTGGGGCGCCTCAGCGGGAGACTGGAGACAGGGGAGGCTCCCGTGCAGGTTTCGCCCGACCCCTGTCTCGCCGTGGGACCGACGCCCCTTGGGCAGATCTTGGCGCCTCCCACGCAGGAGCATAGGGAGCCTCCGCCAAGATGGTGGGAGGAACGTGGCCTGGAAAGAACTCTGCCAGGTCATGAACACCCTTTACCGGCCTGTGCTGTGAGGGCTTCACGATGAACCCAACATGTGCAAATTAAAATTCTGTTCTTTGTCTGAGCCTCGAGGTGCAAACCGGGCCTTACTGAAATCCCGCCAGAGTCACATCCTATCCGTCCTCAAATTAATACTATTTTCATTTTTCATCTTGAAAATTATTTGCAGACCTGTTGGCTCCCAATGAATCTCCCAGTATTTTGCAATTCTGCTGGACTTATTTATTTTTGGGGGCGAGTTTCTGGGCACTGCAACGAAAACCGAGGAAGGAGTGTGGCTTGGAGGGACCAGTGTTTTGCAAGGCCCCGGGAGCTGGACACAGAAAACTGTGCGGTTACCCTCCGGTTAGCCGTGATCGACCCTACTCTGGCTCCTTCCATCTTAGAAGAAGAATTCTTTTCTCGCTCCTTTTGAGCTTCAGAGGAGAGTCGGAAACAGGAACCACTCAGGGTTTTTTATTCTCAGTGTACTGGGCACCTCCTCCCGACAAAGGCCAGAGCGTTCCCGCAGGCAGGAGAATCCCGGTGGGTGGCCCGGTGTCTTCCCCCGCGGGGTTCAGGGAATGGAAGTCACTTCTGACCCTCGCTGTCCCAGCCCCAGGGGCCACGGAAGCTGTCGGGGTTGAAGGAAAGCAAAGGCCCTGTGTTCTTCTCTTCAAGCTGGCAGGGCCAAATGCCTCCCGGAGGGTCCATCAGGGGCTCTAGTCGGGGGCAGGGGAGGGAGAAGAGGGCTGCCTCCCCTGCTCTCCCCACAAGGACCCTGGGGGAGGGACCATCCATCAGACCTGGCTTCCAGGGGCTGTCTCCCCTGGACACGCAGAGAAGCCACGCCAGGTCTACCCTGAGCCCCCAGCAGCAGCAGCGAGGTGCTGGGGACCGTCCCCCCACTAGCGACGCTGGCTCCTTCTGGCCTGCCGGTCCCTCCGCCGCGTGGAGATGCCTTCTCCTGCCGTCCAGTCCCCTCTGCCCAGACCCCTGCCCTGTCCGTGGCAGGCTGTCCGTGGCTCCGCTCCCGCCCCCACACTGTGCAGGAGGACAGGCCCTGCCGTCGGTCCCTCCCTGTCCCCAGCGCCTGGAGCAGCCCGGCCCGTGAGGCACTCGGGGCTTCCTTAGACGAACCCGCTGCTTGAGCTCAGTTCATGCTGCTGAGGTCTCTTCCGAGGCCTCCTCCGGGATTTACACCAGGAGAGGCGTTGAGTGGGGCTTCCTGTTTGCAAAGCCTGGGGAACGTGCACGCCTTTCCTCGGGGTGAGGCGGGATCTCACTGTGGCTTTGACTTCATTTCCCCGATGATGAGGGACGTCGAGCACCTTTGCATGTCAGCCTTCTGCATGTCTTCTTCAGCCCAATTTGTCATTGGAAAGTTTGTTTGTTTTGGTGTTGAGTTGTTTGTGCAAAGCTCAGAGCCCCGTGTGCCTACTGTACTGTTCACAGTGGCCACGGCGTGAGGGGTGTGGTGCACCTCACAGGGGAATATTCCGTAGCCACCAAGGATGAGACGTGCCATTACAGCAGCAGGGATGGGGCTGGAGGGTACCGGCCGGGAGCAATCGGGCAGACCAAGAACACAGGCTCCACGCGTTCCCACGACTTACACGCGAAGTCTTCGAAATGGAACAAACGAATAAACAAAGCCCAGAATCAGACCCGTAAAGACACGGAACAAATGGACCGTTGCCAGAGGGAAGGGGAAAGGGATGAGGAGGCGGGGGCGAGGGTGGGAGGCCCGGCCGGCTATGCGGGGGACGAGGCCCAGCGCGGGGAGTGTGGACAAGGATGCTGTGGCCACGTGTGCGGGGACAGTGGCGGCAGCACTTGGGGTGAGCGTGGAACGACGGGGAAGCTTGTGGAGTCCCCGAGTCCACACCCAACACCAGCGTCACACCGGGAGCCAACCAAGCCCTGATTTGAAACCTGCTGGGTTCACGTGGGGCCGTGCAGAGCCGTGGCCGGCCACGTGGGGGCAGCTCAGCCCAAGGGTGCGGCCCGCGTGCAGACCCGCAGCTCGGACCTAACCTCTGGCGGCGGGAGGATTGGGATCGGGACCGCGCAAGGTCCCCGGCGGGGCAGGCACCCCAGGACAGCGCCGTGCAAGCCTCACGGCTCTCGAGGCCGGTGGGGGGGCCTGGGGCCCCGAGGGGTGGGAGGCTCGGGGGCTTCTCCCAGGGCCGGAGTGCGGGACGGCGGTTTCGAAGACGCCCCTCAGATGAGGCCGGTTTGCGCCGCAGGCGGGCTCCGAGTCCTCGGGTGGGGACCGGCAAGGCCGCCCCGACCCCCTCAGCTGGGCAGGGAGGACAGGCAGAAGCCACCCCGGCCCCTCGTGGGCCCCGTGAGGGAGGCGGAGCCCAGGAAGCGACAGGAGAGCCGGTGATCTGCGGGATCGCTCGTCCGAAAGCCACACAGTGGACCCCTGCGCGGGCCGCCTTGCCTGATCGCTGGGTGCGTCGGGTCCCACCAGCCGCAGGGTCAGGCCTGAGAGTGCGGGTGACCCCCCAACCTGCGGACGGACCTGCTTCTCGGAGGAGCGTGTCCAAGGCTGACTTTGGTCCCTTTCCACGTTGGGAAAAGCCACGTGCCCCCTATCGCCAAGGGGCTGGAGCACGGTTCAAGGGGCTTGCTGGGAAATCTCCTGCGTTAGACCTTCCTATGGCAAGTGTTCACGCTCCGTTGGCCCCAGTTGGGTCTGAAGTGGAGGAAGGGGTCAAGGGAGACGGTGTTACTCACAGCCCTGGGGAGACCCCCCGCCCCGAGTCCTGTGAAGTCTGCACCTGGACACGGGAGCCGCACAGGAACCGGAGGTGGCAGACCATGGACATGTTCTGGCGGACGCTCGCCTGGGCTCCGCAGTGGCTGAGAAGTCCCCACAGACCCGGTGCAGCTGCAGCCCCGCCGGGCACAAGAGGGCCGAGCTGCTCTGCCAGCCTCCTTCCAGGCGCCTGGGAGCCCACGCTGCTGGCCGGGCACAGGGACGGTCCCCTGCGGGCAGCATGGTGGCCTGGAGAGGACAGGCCCGTCCCCGACCACAAGTGCCAAGATGCACCCTCCGAATTTCTTCAGGTTGCTGCTTCTGACTGGCAAAGAAGGGTCCACCATTGGTTCCTAAACCCCTGTGGGGCCAGGGCCGCGGGGCTGCCCGAGGCGGAATGAGAAACGCGGCGTCCCGATCGAGCGTGATCCCGGGGTGACTCGCAGCGTCCGGCTCAGCACGGGTTTCGCGTCAGTTCCGCTGTCGGAGACACTGCATGAAGCGTCCTCTGTCCGATGACTGTGCCCCGTGCCCCACTCTCCTCGGCCTGGTGCCAGCTCTGCGTGGGGCTGCGGTGGGTCAGAAGCCGCTCCTTCTTTGGAAGGATGGAGGGAAGCCGAGCGGCCGTCCTCCCCAGGCATCTGCCTTCCAAGGCGACGAACCGCTCACAGGGAGACGCAGACCCGGACGTCCCGGAGACTTTGGGCGCTCGCTGTAGGAGCTGGGCTGCTTCCGGCCGTGGGGGTCACGCTCGGGGCACCATGCCAGGGGCGCGGCCTCGGTCCTCGTGCACACCCTGTGCCCTGGCGGCTGAGCTGTGAGCAGTGGCGCTCCGCCCGCTGTCCACCTGCCGTCTTCCGGGTTCAGGTCCCTTGCCCTCCCGGGCCTCATCCTCGCGTCTCCACACACACGCTCCCACCTGTGCGCCTCCTCTTCCCGAGGGCAAGCTTCCCGACGGGAGCGCATTCTCCTGGCTCTGGAGGTCGGGGATCCCGCGTTCCGGCGGCCGGCCCAGCTCCTTCAGGGGCTCCGGGGAGGGTCCCTCTGGCTGCCTGAAGCCCCGCGAGGCCCCAGGGTCCCCATCCCTTGTCTCTCACATGGCCTCTCCGGGTGTGTCTGACTCTGCCTTTCCTGGGGGGACAGTGGTCCCTGGGTTAGGGTCCACCCTCCTCTATGACGGCCCTGTCCTCAGTTGGTGGCATCTGTCACATTATTGTTCACCAGTAAAGGGCTGGGACTTGTGCTGGACTTGGGTCCCTCTCTCTGGGGACACTGTTCTCCCCGGAAAACGAGGTGGGACTGTGTGGACGTGGGAGGCTGGTGTGTGTGTCCCTCCCCCACCCCAGGGGGGACACTCAGACTAGGTTTCTAGGTTTTAGGGTCAGAACCCGGCAGGGGAGGCCCCGTGGGAGGGGGGAGTGGCCACCAGAGGGCACTGTTGTCCAGCATTGTGTGGCTGGTGCGCCCCATTCCGCTGCCCTCCCCAGGAACGGTCCCAGTGAGGGTGCACGGCCCCCTCCCGCCCACCTCAGTGTCCTGCCACTGGCCTGTAGCTGCACGGCCCACCTCTGCTCTGATGGCTCGCAGGGGCCGGGGGATGCCAGAGGGTCGTGCTGCCATCAGCTCACTGAGCAAGTCGGCCGGCCGGGGTGCAGGGAGACGTCCTCTACCCAGGGGCAGCCTGGCTCAGAGCAGCGGGGACGGGGCTGCCGAGGAAGACCGGCTCTGAAGACACCGCGGCCGAGGAGTCCGAAGACACACGGGTGCCGCGGAGGGACAACTACACTCACACACACACGCGTGCACGCCTGTGCCCATCTGGAGGGGACCCCAGCTAGGGGCACACTACAGTGGGGACCGTCCTGGCCTGAGGAGCACTGCAGTGTGGACCGTCCCTGGGGCTGTGGGACGTGGAGGCAGGGGGAGGCCTGACGTCAGGTTGTGTCTGGGGTCTTGCGTCCATGGTGGGCAGTTCTGGAGCTCTCCGGCCCCTCCCGCTGGTGTGCATGAGCCCTTCTTAGAGGGCTGGATGGAAGTCCCAACCGAGGCCCCTGGACAGATGACAAAGCCGCATTCAGCCCGTGTTGGGCTTCCGGGAGGACGCAGCTGCTTTGATGTGAATGTTTGCTCCCGGGAGCAGACACTGTTGATCTTGAGCAACGGTCCGGGGCTGAGCTCCGAGCGGATGGGAGCGCCTCCCCTGGGCTTTTATTGCTCGCAGGTGCTGCCTCGGGGCTGAGGGGGCCCTCAGGCCGTTATTGATAAGGACCCCGTCCCGCCCGAGGTCCAGCCGCTTCCGCCCCCAGCAGGTGCGGGGCCCAGGTGGGAGCTGCGGGCCGGGGGGGGGGGGGACCAGCCCCCACCTGCCTCCCGAGCGGACGACGCACCTGTGTTGACTTGCCCCCCGCGGGCCTTCATGGTTCCAGCAACGAGATGCTCTATTTACCCAGAAAGGCGGGTATCTGCAGCTCCCCTTCTCCCCTTTCATCAGAAAACTGACAGCATCAAAAGCAGAGAACTCTTTTTTCTTTCCCTTTTAACTTATGGACTTGGAGGAAGGAGCCTTTCCAGGGAAACAGCTTGGGTTGTGGCTTCGTTCAGCCATCGTGGCTCAGATAGAGACGGGGCCCCGGCGGGCCCGAGCCCTGGGGGAGGGGCGGGGGCTCAGCTCCTGGTTCCCGGGGCACTGCTGTAGGGAGACCCCCCGCGTGCTGGGCTCCGCTGACTTTGTCCCCGTGACGCCAGGTCTGTGCACGGCCCTGGGCCTCCCAGCCAGCCCTTCTCCCGCTTCTCCTAAGAGTCGCACCAGGGAATCGCGCCCACGCTCAGAATGGACAACAGAAGCTCGACGCCCCGAAGCCGTCGCTGACAGTAGATTGGGAGGTTGTTTCCGTAGGAGAAGCCGTGTGAGTTCTGCCTCGCACGCTTGTTCGAGTTCCAGACAGCGGCGCTTTCCGTGGTGATGCGGGGCGGGCTGTAGGGGGGCAGGGACCCCTGCTGTGGAAGGCGGGGGACAGAGCCTCGGATGTCCACCTGCTCTGGACCTGTGTCCCCACCAGGCCGCCTTGGCGGGCACCGGACATGGGCGGTGTGGACAGGTGACACGGAGGGTGACGGCTCTTGGCTCGTGCTGTGATGGCTCCCTCCAGTGGCTCCATCCCTGGGACCCCGTCGGCTTGCAGACCCGCCTGCAACGTCTCTTCCCCGGGCTCAGCGCAAACAGAAGGGACAAAGGAGCCACTGGCTTGAGGCCACGCCTGAGGCGGGAACCGAACAAAACACAGGCCTTGGGAGCGGGGTACAGTCCAGATGAGTGGGACTCGAGGGAAACTTGACTCCTTCCCGTGGGCGGCCCTGTCTTTCCAGCTGCATGCGGCGCCCTACATCCCACTTCCTGTGGCCTCAGGGACGGGGCTCAGGTCCAGCGCAGCTGGCAGACACGTGATGACTGGGGTGTGGCATGCTGGGCTGGGGACAGAGCCGCCGAGGGGGTCTCTAGGACCTAGAGTGCCCACAGGGAGTGGACGTCTTCACCCTCCTCTTCCAGCGGCCACAGTGGAAGGGTTTTGGGGAGGGGGGTCCCTCTTGAGCCTGCTGCCGCTGAAGGTCCCCCGTGTCCCCACTCCCGTGTGACCGAGGTGGGACTGGATTCCTGCCACAGAGCCTCCTTCACTCTCGCTCAGGGGATGTGGGGCACGTCTCTCCTCAGGCCAGGTGTGGGCACAGAAATCTGGTCACATCTCTCCTCTGTCCCAATCTGTGCCACATGCCAAATCCACCCCCTCACAGCAGTGGCTACTCCAGAGGCCACGGCTGCCGTTGGAGCTCCAGGGTGGGGGTTTTCCAGCGACGTCCCTCTGGACTCCTGAACCTCCCCCAGTGTCTCAGGCTGGGGCCCTCGGGAGAGGTCTGGCCACGCCCCCAACCAGAGGACCGTGCCCCGACGAGACCTCTCTGCCTTGCCTATTTCATTTTGGGGATTTCAAAGAATACCGTTTGCCCAGAAGGCTCTGGTGCCAGGACCCCGTGAGCCACGGCTGGAAGGGGTCTTACATCACAGGGAGGCCTGTTCCTCATCCACAGAACCCTGGGGCAGGAAGGGACCCCAGGCAGAACTTTTGGGCAGCCGAGCAAAGCCACCTGCTTCCCCGGGGGAGCAGACATGGCCTGAGACCCTCCCCAAGCCCAAGCTATGGGTCACCAGGCTAGTGTGGCGCTCGGTGACGGCGCTCAGGCATGTGTCAGAGCAGGAGGATTTCCGTCTCAGAGCCGCCGCTCTGCCTCGGGAACTTAGACAATACCCTGACCTCTGGAGGGTTCAGTTTTCTTATCTGCAGACTGAACGTCACAGCGGGTCCTTCACAGGATTGTGCCGATTAGAGAGGGTGAGTTTCCCTGAATACCTCGCAGGTGCTGGGGGGGGGGCACGGGTCATACCTGCCAGCTGTCTGCTGCCCCACAGGCCCCGCTCAGGAAGCCTGGAGCCCGCGGCCCTGTCCAGTCTCCTGAAGCAACCACCCCCAGGGGGCCCAGAACAGCCATGGGCCAGGAGGGGCCCCGTGGGGCCCCCCACCCCTGGCTCCGGTGACTTTCCCCTACTTCCCGGACCCGGGGCACCTGTGTTTATGCCGAGGCTGGCGGGCACGGGCCGGTCGAGGTGACAGGACTTGCCTCCCTTGCTGGCCCGCGAGCATGACTGGTTCTCCCCGCCAAGTGGTTTCACCCCAACACAGCGATGCGTTGCGAACGCTCAGGAGCCACATGGAAGGTCCCATGCCATGTCCTGCCTCAAGAGTCAAGTCAGGGTCACCGAAGCAACTGAAGCCAGTGGTTTCCCCTTCTGTTAAGAATCCCACCCTCCACGTGTCTGTCTGTAAACGTCTCGTGCTCACGCAGGAACCGCGTCCACGCACCGGTGACGTCGGGCACCCACGCTGACCTGTCCTGGGGCCTCATCAAATCCGACCTTATGATCGCTCTGTACTCACAACTGCAGCGTGGAAGGTGCCTCCACGGTAGCCCGGTCTGTGTGCGGCCGTTCCGTGCGTGCCGGTGCCCTAAAGCCGTCTCTGGGGTTTGCTGCTGCTGCTGGTTTGTTTTCACACCACAAGATGCTAAGTGGTTGGTAATTAAAGTGATTTAGTAAAGTTTCCATTTAATCCCCAAAGAAGACTCTCAAAGTGCCCACGTAAAAAGCAGCGTGGGCATGGGACTGAATTAGGAACGAAGAACCCCCAGGCCCTCTGCCCTTCCCTCGGGAGTGGGGACAGTGGCAAGCCCCCAGTGCTCCAGGTGAAGGACGCAGCCTCAGGGCTCTGGGCTCCTGGATGGCCCGGAAGCCCTGAGCTCCAGGAGGGATGGAGGCAGAGGAGCCACGGCCCCTGGGAACACACGCGCTTACTCTACTGTTTGTTCTGAGCCCGTCCAGTTCTTTCATCAAACTTTGGTTGCAGAACGAAGAGAAAGATCAGAGGGTTCTTACATACGGCTTCCGCGCGTCCACTTAACAATGATTCGCATGCCCTGGAATTCCACCGCCGAGACTCAGAGCACCTGCCCGGGGCTGGTGCTGGTGAGATGGTCTCTCCAACAGTTCCCACTGTCGAGGTGTGGGCCACTCGGGCCGAACACCACACACGTGCGCGCTCTGTTCATCCAGCGGAAGCTGAGTGGGCACGGCTGTCCCCCCTGAGCACGCCTCCCCAGGCCACGTGGCTGGAAAACGTCCTATGGGTGGAGAGGGTCCCTAAAGCACGTGGACCCCGTGCCCTCCAGCCAGGCTGGGGCTTGCGTTTCAGGGATGGAGCGGCGAGCCTTCTCTGCCCAGCTGTCCAGTCTGATGGGCACGTCTTTCAGACGTTCTCTTGTCCTCAGAATACGCCTCCTCATGCTGGTTGGCCAGCGCGGTCGAACCCTGCCAGGACTTGGGGAGCTGAGGACCCTCCTGCAAGGGTATTCTGTTCCATCTGTGACCCTTGGCCATCCGTGGACCCAGGTGCCTCTGTTTCCCTGAGGTTGAGGATGAGGACACATGCTGGCCCCCAGGACCATGAGAACCTGTCATGTCCTCTTAGACAAGTCCACTTCCCCCACCTGGCAGGCCAGCACCAGAACCAGAACCAAGCACCAAGGGGAGGAACTGTGCTCTGCGAAAGGCCGGCAGGCCACCTGCCCCACACCCGACTGACTTCTCGGTCCCAACGGGATTTGCTCAGCCCACCCTGGGACACACGCGTGTCTCCCAGAGGAAGCCGATCCAGCTCCAGACTTGTTGGAGGCAACTTGACCTTAAGCTTGGGAAGTACTCCTTGCAGGGCTTGGGCCATGGCTGGTTCAAGAGCAGCCTGGCCCGTCTACCCACTAGTGCTGGGACCACCCCTCCCCTGGACTTCAGACCCTGGAGTGCCCCTGGGGGCAGTCGGACCCCCAGCTAAGAGCCCAGTCTAAGCCAATCAGTACAAGACCTTTTTGAATGTGCCTGTGACCCATGCCAGGCAAGGACATGTGAAGGAAGTTTGGTAGGAAGTTTTTGAGAAAGGTTTTTTGCTCTTAGAAAAAAATATCCAGGGAGATTTTCCCTCTGGTCCCTGAGTTTTGTCTAATGTCATGCAATGCCACGCTGGCCTGAAAGACATGGGAATGGGGTAAAGCCGGGAGAACCAAGGGAAGTGCTTTCTGAGCAGTGTGGGTGCCCTCTGGCCTGTGCCCGTCTTGCTGTGTAGGGCCTACGACTCTCAGCTCCTGCTGGAACAGAACGGCACAGATGTATCCCTCACAGTCCTGGAGGTCAGTTGTCTGTGACCTGCCTCCTGGGCCACAGGGAGTGCGTGGGGGACAGCTCCTTCTGGAGGCCCCAGGGAAGCATCTGTGCCCGTCCCACCGCTGGACGTGTGCAGACCTTCCTCCCTCCATCTCCCTTGGCCTCTCTCGTGAGGACCCTCAGTCACAGTCAGGGCCGCCAAGCAGTCCAGGATGATGTCCCCGCCCCCGGATCTGTAGCCCAGTCTTGACTGTGAAGCCCATCCTGCCACGTAGGATAACATGTTCGTGGGATCGGGGTGTGGACCCCTTGGTCGGTCATGATTCCGTCTGTCTCCTGGAGTAAGCTACTGTCTCGGGGCTTATGTTGAAGTCCTGCACAGCTGAAAATGTCCCATCACACCTTCTGTGTTGACGTCCCCACACGCAGAGATCCATCAATCTCCAGCATTGTCACGGGATGGGGGGCTGCAGACGGACCAATCCTGGCTTTCGTACCGCTGGCGTCTCCAGCCAAACTTGAGCACCGGTATTTATCTTTAATTTTACTTCTTATTTGAGTGTAGCTGACACACACTGTTGGATTAGTTGCAGGGGGTTGTACAGTTTTGATCCAGCAAGTCTGGGCATACCCTGTGCTCGCCACGAGTGGGGCTCCCTCACCCTGAGCCTTTCAGCCCTGTGACCTACTCACTCCTTCCCTGGAAGCCCGTGCCTCTCACTCCCCTCGCCCCCGCCCCTCTGGAAACCATCCCTTTGTTCTCTGTATTTATGGGTCTGCTTCTGCTTCCTGTTTGCCCATGAGTTTTAGCGCGGCGTATTCTACAAGAGACCAAATATGGAGGCGGCCCCAGTGTCCATGAGGGGCGATTGGTGAGAGAGGACGTGGCAGACGCACACCCACAGCAAAGGCCGAGGTCCTGCCACCTGTGACAGCCTGTGTCGAACTAGAGGGAAATGAGCCAGACTGAGGACTCTTCGTTACAGCCTTACCCACCTCCAAGGTGTGGACTGGAGGCACCTAGCGTGACATCACCATGTCATGGAAGTGATGTCATTGGAAGGAAATTAAAGAATCACATAACGGGGCCACGAGTTACTTGTTGTGGTCACATGGGCACCAGACATCCTTCTGTACACTGGCGGGCTACTGAGCGGGACGTGAACTCATATGGAACGCCGCCAGAAAGTGCCCCGACTGTGTCCTTCTGGAATCTTCACGGGCACGCGGCTTCCTGACTACCAAGGCTGTGCACGCGACCTGCAGACACAGAGATAGATTGTGCCTGCACGGACCAGTGATGGCCCTAAAGTTTTGTTGTTATTTTAAATTTGGAGCTGGACCAAAAATGAGGTCTGGTGCAAGCATGAGTGGAGGCCCCACTGTGAAGCGGGTGAGCTCGGAGAGTTCCCCGGTCTTCTCCACTCATCTGGGTCTCGTCATTCTGGACCGCATGCGCGTGCTCTGTGATGTTACTAATTTCCAACACTTTGTTAGGTAGTGTCTCTGAGGATTATTGTGGCTGTTTAAAAGTACTCTTTGGAGATCTTACTCTAACCCCGGGGGCCTGGGCCAGGACCTGGCTGTGCCAGGCCTCCGAGATCCCCAAGAGGAGTTTGCTGTCCAGTCATTTTTGATGGTGTTGTTCTATCCTCCTGGAACTGTGGCCAGATCTGTCCATCCTCCGAGCAGCCTCTCTCTCACGGACTCTTGCTCGCTCCTCCCTGTCAGCAGGAAGGCTCCTGCGTCAGGACTCCGCCCGTCAGGGGTCGACCCGCGCTCCAGTCCTCGGGGCTCCCAGTGCTGCTCTAGGTACCACACCTCCCCCTTCATCCGGACGGTGTCGGAACACGCCTCAGGCTCAGAGGGAAGTCTCCCTTCTTCTGTACACATCTCTGAGCCCACGAATACCACTCACCGTGAACCTCCAGAGATGCTGTGCTCCGAGAGCACAGTGCCTTTTCCCCTTTGCAGCCCCAGGGCTGGCGCCTGGCTCCCAGGAAGTGTTCAGAGAAGGTAGATTGAGTAAACAGGTCTGTGAGAGGAGACAGCCCACCCGCAATCTCCTCTATGGGCTTTTTTCTCCTGTCCTTGTCCCGCACTCCTCCCCGTGCTGTGTCCACTCCCTCCTGTGAGATTTCAGAACACTTGTCCCTCCCCCGCCACTGGCCGGCAGTGTGTTTCAGGACGTTTCCTCGTGCACCTTGGCCCCACTGGAAGCTGATGGAGAAGTATGTCTTAGTTCTCTCCTAACCCCTGGGCCCAGAGCATTCTTGGGCACAGCGGACACTGGGTGGGGGGTTCTGGAACAGAGAGGCAAGGAATGAATGCAAGACTGAGCGGGTGCTCTGTTCAGAGGCTAGTGAGGTCTGACGTCCAGCCTGCGTTCTCCGTGTGCGTGTGCGTGCGGGCACATAAGTGCGTACACACATAGGGACGCCGCTAGCTCTTGGAGCAATATTCATGTTAACACACTGAATATGATGGAAGAGAGATCTGGCATTATGGTGGAATGACACAACTTTCAGTCCTAGTTTCTCAGCTAATGGGGACATGTGGGATGGGGAATGGGCTTACAGGGTTCCCTGCCCACGCAGTGGGCTCCCTGCTTCTCTGCTCCCAAGAATGAATCTGCAAAACTGTCTCGGGATTACTTTGTTTTTGAAGTCGTGAGTAAAGGTCAAAGTCTGCAAGCCTGCCAAGTGGGTGTGCAACAGTAAAACAAGGGAAAGACTTCCAGAAGGGAGGTCACCTGAGTTTTGTGGACTCCCCGTGTGGGAACTGCCTCTATTACGTGGGCCGTGACGTCCCCAGGTTGTGTGCTGCGGGCTGGCTGCCGTGGGAGACCCCTCTGCAGGAGCGGCAGGTCCAGACCAGCCTGACCGCTCCTCGAATGTGCCCTGGGGGGACTCCGTCTGGTCAGGTGTGCAGAAACAGGGCACTGAGCCCCGGTAAAGGGAGGTTTTGGGAGACAGAGGCCACAGTCCACATAGAGTGGTGCCACTGGATACCAGGAACCCTGTCGTCCGTATCCTCTGGATTTGATAATTTAGAGCTGTGAGTAGGTCTCACCGACCTTGTTTTACAGACGAGGAGGGACACTTCATAGCGTGTATGGCCCTTGCTGGACACCACAAACCCGTGAGTCCTGTGCAGGGTCCCAGGCCAGGTCTGCCTCAGCCCCAGCCTCCCTCCTCCTCAGCACACGGTGTGGTGGCCGTGACGAATGTCCATCTGAGTGGGCCTGGCCCCTCCAAAAACATCACATTGGCCTACCCTACCCTGTATTTTTCCGCATCCCTGCTCCTGCCCCTCTGTGGGCGGGTGGCCATCTCCTGGCACTCAGGGAGGGCGGCCTTCCAGGGGGATGGTCAGGGTATTAGAAGACAGAGGGTCCCAGCCCCGAACATCTGAGTGGAGCTCTTCGAGAAAGGCAGCAGGTGGGTTTCTCCGGGACTGAACCGACTGCCCCTAAGGATAAGAAACAGCCCACAGGTGCAGTTCGGCCGCCTGGGGGGGGGGCACCGTGGGGCACCGAGGGGACTCCGCACCGACATGACCGCACAAGCCAGTGTGGCGTCAGCCAGTGACCGTGGCGACAGGCACCTGTGCAGATAATGGTGACAGATGGGGGCCTGGGGGGGCCTGGGGGGGCCATGCTTGGTGGGGGTCTGGGAGGAAGGCCGTCAGGATGAGACCCCTGTGCGTGTGGAGTGGGGGCCCCTCTCCGGGAGCGGCGTGAGCCCCTAGTCAGGAACTCTGGGCACAGGGCCCCTTGGAAGGCCTGGATGCCGACTGCGTCCCTTCACCGCCTGGGGATTTCCTGGCCCCGAGCCTCACCTTGAAGGAGAGAGAATGGCAGGGGACAAGGTGACGGAAGAGCCGACACTGGGGACCCTGGTGGCCTGCTGCACGGTCGCTGCAGCCAGGGCCTGGGGGGAGAGACACATGGCTCCTGCTGCACAAACCACACCCCACTGCAGCTGGTGGGAGGCGTGCGGCTAACCCGAGTGTTTCCGGTGGAAGTTCGCCGCCTTCTTCCTCACGAGCAGGTGTTTCCTGAGCAGACGCCTCCACGCGGAGGCGGAGGCACAGGGAGCGTCGGGGGCGTGGGGTGCTGGGGTGCACCCCTCCCCGCATGCTTCTGTCAGACCTGAGCTTTCTGTCCGTCGGGGTGGAGGAAACATGCCTTTCCAAGTGGAAACCACTCGAAAATCACGGGTTCTGAGTTACAACAACAACAATTCAGCCCCGTTGGGATTTGGGAGCCGCGTCGGCCCCAAGGTCCTCCTGCCTCTCCGGGCGTTCAGCGCGTCCCCGGGCAGGACGGCTGCCCAAGCGCCCCCCCAGCGCCCCGGGCACCCGCAGGAGCCCCCACCTGCCAGTGGCCAGCGCGGATGAACAATGAGTGAATCAAAAATGCAAGGCTTATGTTTCCCTTAAAATAAGTATATGCTAAAAATTGGAGGGAAGTGCGGTCAGCCAAATGCATCTGGGGTTTTAATCAAACCGAAGTTGTGTGAAAAACAGGCGAAATCCTCGAGGGGCAGAGGCCACGGAGGGGCCGCAGCCGGTCTGCCTCCTCGTGGGAGCCCCAGGGCTCGGGGGCGGGGGACTCAGGCCTGAGCTGCCCTCCCTGGGGTCTCCCTCGCCCCCCCAAGTGGCTGAGAGAAGTTTATAATTCTAAATTGGAAATAAACATACCCATAATAAAAGTCGTTCCGCCCCCAGTTTCCCTCCTCAGAGTCCCCAAACCATCCTTCTGCACACGCGGCAGACGGAGCCCCCGGCCCGCAGTTGAATGGCCTTGAAAAGGCAACCCCCAGGAATGGACACCTCGGAGAGCATGTCGGGGCCCACGCCGAATTTGTCTTTGAACACACAGCAGAGCTGTGGGGAAGTGCGAGGCCATGGCCCCCCCTCGAGTTGTGGAAAGGGACTGGGGGGCCCCACAGCCAGGCAGTCCTTGTGAGCAGAGCCCACAGCAGACCCGGTGTGCATCTCCTGCGGTCGCTGCGGGGGCCGGGAAAGCCAGACAAGTCTCTAGATTCAGGGCAGGAGAGAGAAGAACCCTTCTTCTGGGAAGAGAAATTAAACCCACCCTCTCGTCAAGCAGGAAACAGCTCTGACTGTAGTTCAGCCGGGCAGGTGGACGGGGTGGATGCCCCCTCCCCCAGGTGGGTGTGCCAGGCCAGGTGTGTGAGCCCCGGGCTCTTCCCTCACCACAAACCCAGGCCCCAGAGCTGGGGCGCAGAGGGCAGTGGTTCTGCGGGAGGCGCCGTGTCTGCACACGTGTCGGAGGGCCAGGACACACAAGTCCTCTCAGAAACCAGTGGAGTTCTCAGTTTCTGGTTATAAAAGACCCCGAACTTGGCTGCAGCTCGTGGGGCCGCCTGCCAGCATTGGCCTGAGTTTGCTGGCAGAGGCCTTCCCTCTGCTCAGGCGTCCTGGGAGGCAGCCCCGCTGGGAGGGCAGGCAGCCCGGGAGCACACCTGGGCTGATTTATGTCCCGGACTGGGAGCCACACTGGAGCCACAGGTTTCCTCCCTGTTTTAGGGAGGGCGAGGCCAGGAGAAAAGATGGGTTTGATTTAAAACCAGGTGAACTTTCTTCATTTCTTTGATTCCCAGAACCCAAAATCAGTTCCACAGATATATACACATGGTTAAGCCAAAGCAGGAGAAAAGGGGGCGCGGAAAAGATCCTGAGCCCTTGGCCCGGCCGAGAATGGCTCCATTGTGTCTAACAGAGCGCTGCATGCCGGAGTCTGCAGGCCTCCCCGAGCCGCTCAGCCGCGCGCACTCTCTGTCTAGTTTTAACTTGTCATGTGCACTTTGCAAATGGCAGGACCGCAGGCGTATCCTGACCTCCCACCTGCCTCAGCGCGTGCATCTGGATGCAGGGCTGGCTGTGGGCCGGCCCCGGCCTCCGCTGGGTCTCCTGCCAGTGCCCTGCTCCCCCCCCCCCCAAGCCCTCCCCCTGCGGCACCTGCATGTCCCCGAAGGTCCCGGGCACCACGGTGTGACTCTAAGTGTGTTTTTTTTTGTTTTTTTTCTAAAGATTTTATTTATTTATTTATTCGACAGACAGAGACCACAGTAGGCAGAGAGAGAGGAGGAAGCAGGGTCCCCCTGAGCAGAGAGCCCGATGCGGGGCTCAATCCCAGGACCCTGGGATCATGACCCGAGCTGAAGGCAGAGGCTTTAACCCACTGAGCCACCCGGGCGCCCCTCTAAGTGTGGTTTTAAATGTGTGTTACATAACACGGACTGGTACAGAGGTGGACCGCGTCCGAGCGTGTCTTCTCTAACCCACAAGTCTGTTGGTGAGTGCCCACGGCATGACCGGTGTCTTGCTGCCAGCTGTTGGCAGAAGAGCGGGAAGGACACCTCCCTGCCCTCCCAGAGCTGCAGGGCACAGGAAGGGGTGCGGGCGAATATGAAGCTCCTTCCCTTTCTGTCCTCCGTGGTTCCCAGGCAGTGGGTGGCGGTGGCAGCCAGCGGGCGGATGGCCACGGAGGACGGGACGCCCGGGAGGAGGCAGCTTCCTGGCCAGTGAGTACGGCCCTGTGGCCGCCCAGCGGAGCCTCCCAGGGCCTGTGTCCGCACCCGCATGGCCCCTCCAAGCCCTGGACGTCCCCGGGGAGAGTGTCTGGGAGCCGGGCCTCCTGTGCCACCGCGAGGGACTGTCCGACTTGCTGCGCTCTGTGTGTTTACATTTCTGGGTGAGATTTCTTTTGAAGAGAGGAATCTGAATCTGAGGCTAAAAAAACATCTGGAAACCCCTACTTTAGCTTCAGATGGCCACTGTGTACTTATCTGCTAAAATAGACACTGTTTCCCCACTGTCCAGCGGCTCGCCGGTCACCCATCTGCCGGCCGGCAGCTGCGGGCCTCCCGGGCGCTGGTACTCCCGCAGCGGCTGCCAGGCCCCGCCACCCTGGGGCCTGCGGGGTGGCTCCGTGTGGCCTCGGGGATGCTGCCCAGGAAGTGAGCTTTGACCTGAGAACCCCAAGCCAGCCTAGATCCGGGGTGTGGATGGAACGTGCTCGAACCATGTCCAGGGGTAAGCAAAGGCCTCCAGCCCTGCCGGCGGCGCAGGTCAAAACCGGATTCGGTCCCTGCCCCTGAAATGAGGGAGATTAAAATACAGTTACGGGCTTCCAAGTAGTTTAATCTGCGATCCCGAGTACATGTGAAAAGTAAGTTTTTGCTGCCAATTATTACACGGTAGTTAATCCTTTGTGGGGAGGCCTCTCCCGGCTGCTCGCACTTGGCTTCCGGGCTGTCCTGCAGCAGGGCTGTGTGTGTGTGTGGGGGGGGGCTGTGCGGGTGCACGAGGACGCATGCACACGCACACTAACAGGAGGCACGCACACACAAGCAGAGATGCACACGCACATGCGGGCACACGCACACACAGGGGGAGGGAGGTGTGGGGAGGTGTGTGGGAGGCCGCTGGCCCAGCGGGGTCGCAGGTCTTTGAATCCCCGCCCCGCGCCCTGTGTGGGTAGCTCGCGGGGCACCTTCCGCCCTGCTGCCAGACGCCCCAGCACCACCTCCCTGCCCGCCTCCGCCTGTGTTCACCCCACACCCTGAGACGGACCCCCCTGAGACGGACCCCCC